>JAOEHX010026523.1:0-10227 GCA_025448015.1 Bolborhynchus lineola | reverse complement strand
TGAAGACTGAGGTAAAGAAGTCATTGAGAACCTCAGCCTTCTCCAAATCCAGGGTAGCCAGTTCTCCTGATAGCTTCCGGAGAGGTCCCATGATGTCCCTCGTCTGTCTTTTATTCACAATTTACCTATAGAATCCCTTCCTGCTATCTTTCACATGCCTAGCCAAGTTCAATTCTAGGTGTACCTTAGCCTTCCTAACCTGGTCCCTAGCTTCCCGGAAAACATCCCTGAATTCTTCCCATGCCACCTTTCCTTGTTTCCACCTTTTATAATCCTCTTCTTTCCCTCTAAGTTTCCTCAGCAACTCCTTATTCATCCAAGGAGGTCACCTGGCCCTCCTGCTTCTTCCAGACACAACATCCCGGAGCTTGCAGCAGGTGATCCTTGAATATCAACCAAGAGTCTTGGGCTTCCCTGCCCTCTAGGGCTATATCCCATGGAACTTTACTAAGCAGGTTCCTGAAGAGACCAAAGTCTGCTCTCTTGAAGTCCAGGGCAGTGAGCTTGCTCCATGCTCTTCTCACTGCCCTGAAGATCTCAAACTCAACTATCTCATGATCTCTACAACTAAGGCTGCCCTGGAGCATTACATTTCCAACCAGTCTCTCCCTATTGGTGAGCACAAGCTCAAGCATGGCACCTTTCCTTGTCAGCTCCTCTATTACTTGCAGAAGGAAGTTGTCTTCCACACAATCAACGAACCTCCTGGATTGCCTGTGCTGGGATGAACGGTCCCTCCAACAGATATCAGAATGGTTGAAGTCCTCCATGAGGACAAAGGCCGGCTGTTTCTATCTGTCTATAGAGTGCTTAATCAAACTAATTTCCCCAAGTTAAGTCTGTTTTGCCCATGACAGTGATTGGTGAGTGATCTCTCCCTGCCCTTTTCTTGACCTCTTAGCCTTTTCTTAGGTTTCTTTCCCTGGTCAATCTGAGGAGGGGGAGTGATAGAGTGACTTAGGTGTCCATCTGGCATTCAGCCATGGTCAACATATCATAATCATCTGGAATCATCTAGCCCGTCTACACAGTATGGTTATAAATTTTCTGAACAAGTTTAAAACAATTCTGACTTCTAAAATAGGAGCAATTTTCCTAAACTATCTTCGTCATCTATTTTCTTGTCCTACATTTAGTATAATTTACCTACATGCTTTATGACTGAAAAGAATAATTTGGTTTAGATAAAGTTTTAGATTTGTCCAGCTTTTTATGCCTCATAATGAATTTGAGGGCAGTGTAGCTTGTAAGTATGATGCAAAAAGAGCATTTTTCCATAAATGATGAAGTCTTTGATCATTTAAGTAAGTAAGCAACCCGTTTTCTTACTATAAGTTTTTGTCACAGTTTTTAGAGTGTCAGGTTGGAGAATTTAGACAATAGTCTACATCCATCAAAAGTACCGCTATCTCCAGTCTCCTCATTGTCTCAGTGTATAAAATGCAATTGTATTTTCACTGGATACCAGTAGTTGAGTCTTTACATTATTATTATGAAAGTAAACTATAATTACAAATATTGAAATTCTGCTGAAGAAAAACTGTTCTCAAGCCCTGGGCACTGCACAACTGTTACCCTAAATATGTCAGCCTTTAATTTCTGTATTTGTGAAGCTATTTCTCCAATGTTTTCTGTGTTTAAAAACACAAGACTTATTGGAAGACATATCTGTGATTCATGCAAGACTTTTATTTTAAAGTCTGATAATTTACAGTTTCTTTTGAACCTGCTTAGTTTGATTCTGTGTACACGATAATGCTCTTTGGTAAATAATTTGGCATTGTGTAAACTGAAAGATGTGAAGTTATGCAGAAATTTTACTAGTGGTCTATGATATCACTAAGTTAGTTCTGACAACCATTAATGAGAGTGATTGAGAAAGTGATTTACAGCTTCTGATGCTTTATGACTATGATGGACAAAACTAAAAATAGTTGCACTTTTGTTTCCAGGGAATTTGCTAGAATTATTCTCTGTGAAAGGAATCAAATCCAAAAAAAAGTTGCACTTTTGATTTTCAACATCTCACAATGCAGATTTTAAAAATACCCAAAGAAGCTAAAAGTATGCATTCTGAAAACTTAGCACTTATTCTTCTTAAGTATTTCAATTCCTTATAAAATATCTGTAATTCCCTTGGTGAGAAGGAAGAAAGAATGGACTTTCTACCACTTCTACCATGTCCATAAACAATTATTAGACATCAGCAGTCCTTACATGTGATTAAAAGCTGTCTACTTTACAGACTGCGCTTATAATGAAATAATACATATTGTGGATGCTAGCTTATATACAAAAATGAAGTATGTTATTTTTTAATGAACATATTATTTTCTTTTATTATTATGCACGTATGTATTTTATTATGAACAATACTCTATTAAAATGCATTACGAGAAAAAACACAGGTGGAAAAAGAGGTATCTTCAGTAGGCATTTGTAAGACATTCTGTGAATAAAAGAAGGTGCATAATTTGCTGCAGCCTCAGGGTAGCTATAAATTATATTCAGACAAATCACTATTTGTTCTCTTATTGCAATGAAAAATTCTCCTAGCAACTAGAGTCTCATATTGTACCTGTTAATTAATATACAGAACATGCTTTCTTAAAAGAATATACACAAATAGATGACAAAGATCTTTATGTTTTCTGGGAAAGTCCACAAGGTAAAATTATTACTTTGCAGTTGAAAGAAGAAAGAAATCTTAGTTGCTCTAGACTATTTAGATGTAACATGTATCAAGAAAATAATAAAAGAGTGAGAAAAGTGCTAAAACAGCAATAGGGGAGAAAACATAAACTAAACATTACTAGGTAAGAATTAAAATATAAAACAATGGAATGAAAGAAGTGATAATAAAGCCTGAAATAAATTACTTGAATCTTTATATAGAAAAAAACCAAAACAAACCCACAAAAAAGAAAACAAACCAGTACCAGCTAGTGGTACTGTATGCCTTGGTAAAAGAAATTGGTATGATGAAGAAATTATTAGATATATTTCTTATGGGACTTCTGATTTGGAATGGAAAAATTCCTACACCAACACTTGAAGTGTTAAAACCAGAAGCTACTATATTCATGAGGGACTTAACAATAACCATTTTGAAATCCATTAGATAATGAAGACAGTAAAGCATGAAAGTAGTTCCTAGAATACAGAGAAGACAGCTTTATGATCCAGAAAGTAGAAAATCCATCCAGAGGAGAAACTGTCCTGGGTCTACTTCTTCAGTAGGGAGGAACCAATTGAGAATGTGAGTGCAAGACAGAGCTACTTCCATTACTCACCATATGTATCTGATTGTAAAATAATCCGGTTGAATAAGGAAGCTGAAGAAACATGACACAGCAGAGAATGAATATGAGACAGACTAGAATATGTCTGTGCCAGACTATTAACCTTTCCTTGTAGTCCTAGGGAAAACAAAGTGTACGAGTTCTAGGAATATGCAGAAGGTTGTGCTGCACAGCAGTGATGCTTGACACACCGATGAGCCAGTACTAGAGGTTGCCAGTTATCTAGTGAGTTCTTTCTCTCCTGAAGTTTGCAGCATTGTGTCTCTATTGCGAAGTTAGCTGGCAGTGAGTTAAATGGAAGAAGAAAAGGCACAGCAGAATGGAGCAAAATTCAAGATGATTTTTCTGGTTCTGTAATTTGAGCTAACTTGTTTAAAAATAATATATAATATATAGAATCATAGAATAGTTATGGTTGGAAAGGACCTTAAGATCATCTAGTTCCAACCCTCCTGACATGGGCAGGGACACCTCACTCTAAATCATGTCACCCAAGGCTATGTCCAACCTGTCCTTGAACACCACCAGCGATGGAGCACTCACAGCTTCTCTGGGCAATCTATTCCAGTGTCTCACCACACTCACAGTAAAGAACTTCCTCATATCCAATCTAAGCTTCCCCTGTTTAAGTTTGAACCCATTACCCCTTGTCTTCTCACTACAGTCCCTAATGAAGAGTCCCTCCCCAGCATCTTTATAAGCCCTTCAGATACTATAGATATAAATCTATATTTACAAGGAGCTCAACATAGAAATGTTTTCTGCTGTTGCTTGACCCTCAAGAGGGTGTAGATGAGAACAGAATGATGTAGTAGAGTCTGCAGCACTCAAGCTCCTTTTGAGTAGTGCTTTCTCCAAGAAGGTCTCTAATACTTTTTCATAGCTCATTGATCATTTGATTGTCTAGTCTCTATCCTAGCCTGTATTTTAAATCTGCACAAAACTCAGCAGTATCAGATAGGACAATGAAGTTCTAGGGCCTGTTTATAACCTTGCATTACCAATAATTAACATAATAACAATGAAGTTTGATGGAGTGAAAATTCTACAAATGAAGATGTAAACTAGTCTGTCTAATGTATTTGCGGAGGATGACAGCTCAGCTATTGAAAGCATCAAGATGTAGTCTGGTAGTCTTTTTGTTCATTCAGTGTAACTCTTGTGCTCTCACCAATAGCACAGATAATTCTCATCTGCTGCTGATCTATGGAGATGATCAGTTCAGGCAGGAGGAGACAGTGAATTCAGTGATTCAAGAGGGAGTAAAGATCTAGTTGTGAACTCAAGATATAGATTATCTTCTTAATTTTATTTTTAACTGATCCTTATAAGAAAGTTCAATTTGGAAGGACCTCATGACATCTCTAGTCTAAACTCCATCTCAAAAGGGAGTCATCTATGAGGACAGACCTGGTTTCTTACGGTCAGGTCAGGTCTTAAAACCTCCAGGGATATTAACTGCACAGCCTTTCTTAAAAAAAAAAACCAGCTGGACTGACCTTACGGTGAGAAAGTTTATCAGTGTGTCCTTGTTGAACTCTACCTGTTTCGAATTATGCCAGTTCTGATTTCAGCCACCATGCCTTGCTGTGAAAAGCATGTCTCTGCCCTCTTGGTTATTTCCCTGTAGCCCTGACAGGCTGCTTTTAGGTCCTTTCAATCTGTCACTTCTCTAGGATGAACACATGCTCTTTCCTTAGTTTCTCCTCACAAGAGAAGCGTTGTAGTCCTTGACCATCTTGGTGGCTGTTCTGCAAACTTGCTCCAGTGTATCAGTGTCTTGTACTGGGGGGAACAAAACTGGACACAGCATCCAGATGTGGTGTAACAAAAGCTGGGTAGAGGGAAATAAGCATTGCCCTTGAGCTACCAGCTGTGCTGCTGTCCATATGCTGCAGGACATTTCTGGCCTGCTTTGTTGCAATGGGTCACTGTGGGCTCCCGCTCAGCTCACTGCAAACCCCTCCAGGTCCTTCAGCAGAGCTGTCCTCCAGCGAGTAACATTACAAGGTGGTCCTCTTCTCATGCATTTCTCTCTGTAGAATTTCATGATGACCTTGTGACCCATTTCTCCATCTTGTACAGGTTCCTTTGGATGGCAGCCCTGCCCTCGAACATGTTGACTATCTCCTGCAATTTGGTGTCATCTGCAAGCCTAGCATCAGTTTTTTCCTTCCTGCAATCTTCTTTTGAGTAAATTCATTCAGGGAATGGCTGTCTCTTGCATGACATTGTGTGAGTGTCCTGGCTGAAGGATCTTCAGCAGCCATCTTCTTAGAAACCTTTCCTGTTATATAAAGAATGACTGTATTTGTTGGAGCATCTATCACCCACTTGTGTGCTCAAATCCCTGACAGAAAACTGTGTGGACAAATTATGGGAGAGTTATGCTGTGTTTCTGGTCGCAGCCCAAGCAGTGATATGGAACACTGTGTGCCTGGACTAAGGAAAGAATGCATATTCTGAGGAATGAGATACAGTGAAATATTAAGAACAGATATTATTTACCGCAGCTTTACAACAGAAAATATCCATAAACTCTATCCTGGGTTTTCATTTTTAATAATCTTCAATAATTTTCTGAGCATTAAGGCCATGCTGCCTTCTTATTTGAATAATTTATTTTTTATTACCCATAACCCATGATGTTTTAACCTTGTCAAAAATCTGACCTCATTATTCAGCTGGTTTAACTAAGTTGGAAGAGCAGATCTGTCTGAAAAAAGTGAAAAAAACCCAGCCATTTTTCACATTTTGCCTCAAGCATGTAACTATGAATGATTCATAACACTTCTTGGTCTGTGACAGATTCATTATTAAAAGTTTATTTAATTATCAATACTGTGCTCTACTCTATTAAGAAAATCATATTTTATATTGACTACTACTTGTGAATGAAGTTATCAGTGTCATTCAATCCACTTGGAATCCTGAACATCTGTTTCATTAAGCTGATAGTGTTTGTTATCGGCATGTTTAATGCAATATATTTTGCAAGAGCATATTGGCAGTTTATGCGTTAAGAGAACTCTCTGGTGTAAGCTAGTATATATGATACTGTGTGTCCTGTTTGTTGTTGTCTGGTTGTTTAGGGTATTTTTTAATATCGAATCCACTGAGATATTGTACTGCAGTGCCCACTTCAGTAGTGCTAGATTAATTTATTTCATTGCTATTTTCATTGTAAATGAGTGATAAGGAACACAATGATCTCTGCATGTAAATTATATCTAGATGTACATAATAAAGGGATATATTATCTGCCGTTAATGTCAGTTGTTTCCAGTTTGACTAAATACATTAAAAACATATTATGATATTATGGATATTATGCAAACACCAACATTAACATATTTTAATACATGCATCTATTTTTTCCTCATTCCGTTTCAGATTAATATCCATTACCATTATCAATGTTTTATTTTTTTTCTTTTTGTCCTGGAAATTGAATTCTACATTAAAGGGGGTAGGTAATGTTTAATAGAAAAATTAGAAATACTTTGGAATACTCTATTCCAAAATAGAAAATGCTTAATTTTTTTCTATATGAGATTTTCATGCTCAAGTGATATTTCTGCTTATTTTCACTAGTCTCCATATTTTTTATACTGGAAAATTCCTGGGTGAATAATTGGCTTTTCCTAAACAGAGGTTCCAAATTTAATTGAGAAGTTTTTTTAAAAAACATGTGGTACAACTACAAAAGAATGTCTTGATTTTTTTTTTCAATGCAAGTTACTTAAGTTTCTGTGCATAAGTAAATCTTATGATGAATCAAGTTACTTTACTTTAAAGTATTAAGCCATGGCTACAAATTAATATGTGATTAATATGTTAATAAGCAGTTAGAAACACATACAACTTTCTTGATCACTTCAGCCTAACTCATTAAAAAAATCAAACAGTTCTTACAAGATGTGTTACTATTTTTGACTGCTCCCTGAACTTTTATCTTTCATTTTCTGGTTCTACTGAAGAAGGCAAATATCACAAGATATATTATTTTTGTTAGAATCTTCAAGAATCTCTGGTATGAGATAGTCACCCAATCTGAGCAGATGAGGCAACTCTTCTGCTTGATGAACTGTTTACTATATCCCTGACCAGATATGATAAGAAAAATTATCCTGTAGAAATTAACTGCCTTGTGAGACTGTAGCAGTATGAGAGATATTTTCAGAAATGAGCAGAAAGATTCTTTGGGTCAAAATATAATAGTAAATCAAAATTAAAGACAGTCAAGCCACAACCTCAAATGGCATAGAAAAATGGAAGAATAAGACTTGAGAACTTGATTCCAGGTCTTCTGTAAGCTAAATGAATATTATAATTCATGTCTTTACACACAATCCTTCTTCTGGCATTGCAACTGTAACTGTTTATAGGCTAGTCTTTCATCTCCCAACTAAAACTTTTGATGAATTTATTCTAGGTATAATTCAGACAAAAAGGTTTCAGTTTGGTATCTCCCTCCAGACAGTCTTCTGTAAAAACGTGTTGGTGTGCATGAAAAAGATCCTAAATTACCACATATTTTCAAAATAGTATGAATTAAGCCTTTAAGGATTCAATCATAAAACAAAGCACCACACTAGCTAGCAACTTTAATGTATGTATTTTCCAATTACTCAATGACTTAATACCATATACAAATTTAAAGAAGAAAATAGAAGACAAATAAGTTCTTAAAACATGGCAAACTCTGTTTTTCTAGTTCTCACATGGTATATAACATAAACTAATCTATGTGAAAATCATTGAACAGAGTATTTTAAATGCATACCTCCTTTTCTCCCTCTCAAAGAGAAAATTTTGTTAATTTCCATACCATCTTGAGTATGAAACTCAAGACCCAAGCTAATCAGAAGACTCAAAAATCCGTGAGACTAATATCATACAGAGCAAGACCATACCAGAGCAACAGTTGGCAAACCTGTCCATCAAAGCCAGCATAGTCCCCCACTATCCCAAAGGTAGCATCAAAATTCATAAATAAAATATATACTTACCTCCAGTGGTAGTTCCATGCTCAGTGCCACATTGGAACTATGCAGGGGAAGCAAAGCAATTACCTTGAGTCAAAATGTATTCACTTGGTCAACTAAAACTCTGGGAGAAAATTTTCAACAAAATAGTTGTTTTATGATCTATTCATTCTGATGCTCAACAGAGAACTAGAAAAAAAAAAAGGGGGGGGCAAAAATAAGTCTTCAAACTAAAATTCTAACTGATATATCCTGCGATTTGTAGACTTAATTGTGATACTGGTTTTGAGAGACATTCCAGTCTCTTCTCTTGTCTTTTCTGGTTCATGCTTCATTATTTTTTTAACTGTTAACTGGCTTGTTCTTGTAGATCATTAACTTAAATCTCTTGTTTCAAAGTGCGATTTATTTTGAGTTTGAGGTTATTTTTTTAAACATTAGGAAATAATTGAATTTTAAAGTTGGTTTGCTATTTCCAGCTACTTAACCTGATGCGCTAGATGATATTACCTATAAAACTCTTACCTGCCTTGTACTTATTATGCAGAGCTCTCACAGCACTGGAAGTTATTTTGTGCTACTAACAACTCAAAACTGAGAAAGATATGGCAAGCAGTATCTGTCAGAGACTAGTCAGTAGGCAACTTGTCAGAGTACTGCTTTGTAACATTAAAAAAGTTTTCCAAATTCCTGGTTTGAATCCAGAAATGGCTTGAATTTTGACTTTATTTACATAATTTGTCTTTGAAATATTTTGAAAATTTTAATACAATTTTAGCATGGAAGAGGAAGAGAGAAGAGAAAGAAATAAACACTTTGTGATATTATTACCTCAGCCAACAGCTCTTTTTTTCCACACAGCTGCAGCCAATGGAAGAGGCAAAGTCCCTTTTCCAGCTGTTCAAAGTGCATGGGTAGAAATTACATTCTCTGTGCCGGAAGTTTCATCTCATGGCAGAAGCAGCCTCCACAATGATACCCTGTAACTGGTGGGATGGCTGGATATTTGCAAGTATGAGCTGACCAAAGAATCATCTGAGGATTAGCTATTCTCACCTCATCACAATACATTCTTCAGGGATGGTGCATGCTTATAAGCTCTCCCAGTTGTTAGTTTAGAAGTCTGCAAGATGAAGAAGCAATGTCCCTTTCATCCACAGCACGGACTCTGCATGATTGCCTGGCTCCTTAAATTTCCCTGGACAGAATAGTAACACTCCAGATCCAATGTCCAGCCCCAGTAGGTTATTCTAATTTTTATCCATATTTATGTATCCTTGCAGATACTTTCATAACCTTAATCCTTATGTTTATTCAACCATAGGTTTTTTTAAGAAAAAAAAGTGCATACAGAGTGGATTGCATAGACTTCATCAAGTTTATGTACTGAAGGAGATATTCTTAAGGTTCAACTTATATTACCCCTTTCTATCACAAGGGGGAAAAAATCAGCATTTTTTCCCTATCATATACTTTTTCTTGACATTGGAATTTAGTTTAAATGCAACCAAAAGGGAGGGAAAAATCAAAAAAAAGGCTCACTCAATTAGTGACGTATGTCTTAAAGTAAAATATTTTCCAAACTAACTTATTTTCTAGAGCTTTATTTTTTTCTTCTGTGTATGAACTTTTTATCCTCTGGGTTAGACTTCACACAGTGGAACTCAAACACAGTCCACTGAGAGCATTAACTGCATTTCAAAGTAACTAGAATGTTTTGAACCTGATGAAGTTTAACCATGACAAGCGCAAGGTCCTACACCTGGGTCGGAGAAATCCCAGGCACAGCTACATCTTGGGCAGAGAAGAGATTAAGAGCAGTCCTGTAGAGAAGGACTTGGGGACTTGGGGGTGTTGGTCGATGGAAAAATGAACATGAGCCAGCAGTGTGTGCTTGCAGCCCAGAAAGCCAACTGTATCCTGGGCTGCATCAAAAG
>JAOEHX010026520.1:0-11418 GCA_025448015.1 Bolborhynchus lineola | reverse complement strand
TTTTGGAATTCCACTGGAAATACAGTTAACGGGATGTAATAAAGCTGGAGATCACAGTCATGTCCTTTTGCCATCATTTCTGCCTTGTGTCTGATGTTAAATGTAAGGATGGGTGGATACTGTGAGAAGGAATGAAGATGTTCATGCCTGTGAGTGTCATAGAGGAGATACATTGGGAAAGCTCTTTGCTGTACTTTAACCTTTCTAAAGCAGAATTGAAACTTCCTAGAGCATCATTAGTGCACTGGCTGGGGTCTCTGTAAAGTAAGAAGGCCTGTCCTCTTTGAGCTCTTCAGATGTAATGAATAAGGAGCTGAGTAGAACAGTGAGAGTTGGAAGAGGGTCGTATCAATAATCCTTTGTTTGTGTCTTTTATCAGACAGCTGGAAACGATCCGTACTGCTTTGTGGAGTTCTATGAGCATCGGCATGCGGCTGCAGCACTGGCTGCTATGAATGGCCGGAAGATAATGGGTAAGGTAAGCTGTCATGTCTACAGGGTGAGTTGGAGTTGAAAAACAGGCTGTCTCAGGTGGTGTGGGTGAAACACCCCTTGAGACAAAGTGGATAAGCTGCAAATATTAGGCAGTTGGTTTGGGCAAAGGGCTTAACATGACACGACTGAGAACAAGCTGTTGAGACTGTTACAGGAAGAACGCAGGGGGAGGTGGGGATATAGAGCTCGAGACAGCAGGTGCAACAAGTGTTTTAGCTCTTACCAGAGTTATCAAGCTTACCAGCATGATGTTCCCTCTCCCCCTGCAAAAAATGCACCCAACCAAACCATATTCCCGGAACAAGGTGTGTCTGCTTTTAACAAGTGAAACACAGTTTGACAGAACAAACCCTTTCCCAAGAGATACGTCCTGAACTTGAGCTTCTACCCCAAACTTGCACGGGTTCTGGTGCCCCTGTAGCATCAACACAAAGTGCTGGGGGTGTCTGAGCTTAGCTGGGATTTGCTTGATCTAACGTGAGCAACTAATGCTTGCAGGAGGTTAAAGTCAACTGGGCGACGACCCCCAGCAGCCAGAAGAAAGATACCAGCAGTAAGTGTTGCTTGTGCTTTGAGTACGTATTTGATTTCTGTGAGTAGTTTTTAAACATAAGCAGTAAGCATCCTACAGTTAGAAACAGTAATGTTTTGATCATAATCCTAAGATATTATTGAATGTGTTTGTGTTAATGAACTTAAGAACAAATCTAATCTTTGTCATCAGGTAGTACCGTTGTCAGCACACAGCGTTCACAAGGTAATTGTGTCTTCTTAAACATAAAATGAAATGTCACCAGGGTGTTCACTAACCACCTGAAGCTCTCTATGGGGGTTTTGTTCCCAATTAAATTCTTTTGTTTTATGGAAAGACTTCCCTTTCATTTCTCTATAGGATCAGAAAGCAATTTAATGTCCACTGTTCCATTCTGGTGCTAATCTCTAGCAATTTGTTGTGAGTGTAGTAGTTAAAAACAAAGCCACAGAGCCCCTTATCCCCTGTTGTTGAGGCAGCTGGCTCCCTGTGAGGTGGGTGCTCCTGCAGACAGGCTCCTCAGGAGTATCTAGACTTCCAAAATCGAGTTCCTTTGCTCACAGCAAGCCTGTGGATTGCTGCTTTTCCTGGCCAGCTTGGAATTTCCATAGGCCAGTGGGGCTCACATGCATCAGCATCTGAGCAGACTGGAGGGTTTCATACCTGCCATGGTACAAAGAAGTCTGTGTATCACTAAGATAACGTGTGTCTCACTGATTGTAGTGGAAGACACCTTAGATGCAGGACTTCAGTTTTACTTTAGTGCCTGTTTCTTGTGGCTCTGTTCCAAATTAAAGGGATCCCTGTTTCCATTCCCCTACTTTCAGTCTTAGTTCACTCGTGGATTCACAGCCTTGAATTCCCATAGTGTGTTGTCTGGGCAACCTAAACTGTTGGCTTTTGAGAGCTCAGACTTCTTTTAACAGCAAACTGTTGGCAGTGCAAGGTCATGTTTTGAGTTGTTCTTTTTTGACCTCTGGTGTTAACCTGGACATTGCGGCCAGGTTCAGAATGCTCTGGAACAAGAGTTACCCCCTGTCCTGAAACCTGTTTGAATCTCCTGCCGTGTCAAAGCATAACAGTAGTGTATGGAGAGAAAGATCCTCCTGTAGTTTTAATGCAGTCAATAAATAGTGTAAGACTAAGGAGTAGTTTCAGATTGTACAGTAAAAGTTGGTCTGAAAAGAGTTTGTAAAATACAAGGCATGAATGCCACATGTCGCTGTAGTAGCCTTAAAATCCCTGGCTTAGCACTGCCAAGCAAAGGCTCTGTTAAGAACAGCGGTAAATTTTGTTTCATAGTAAACTCTAATCTTCATGTAGTTGTCAGTCGTTGCTGGGGAGCGCGTTCAGGTGCCACCTTCAAACATTAAATCCCACTTTTTGTCTCTTTTTTCCCCAAAAGACCATTTCCACGTCTTTGTCGGAGACCTCAGCCCCGAGATTACGACCGAAGACATAAAAGCAGCTTTCGCACCGTTTGGAAGAATATCGTAAGTCATTTCTTATGGCAAATGAAGTCAAAGTTTCTCTCTCCTAAATGGAGGCAGCCTTATGTTTCAGTAAGTAAAACAGGAGAGTTGGTGCAGTGCAGGATTCACCTCTTCATCCAGCGGCTTGAGTGTGAGCGGTCGGGCGTGAGGCAGGGACCCGGAACCCAGAGCCTTTAGAGTAGTTTGTTCTGTTTTCCTAGAAAGGTTGCATCCAACTTGCTTTGGTTTTATACTCCTTGCCTCATCTGGCAAAGCAGCGCCAAAACAGCCTGATTCCTAAACCTGGGGTTTGCATTCCCCTCTTGGTGATCACATCAGCACCACGCTGTACAGTCCGTGAGCGAGTCCGTTTGCACGTTCACATCGTGTGAGGCTTTAGTTTCTTTGTTAGCCATGATGTGCCAGCCACCCGTAGCCAAAGTTTAATTCCCATTTCCCACAAAATGAACCTTTTTTAGCACGAGACTCGTTGGGGCACCCGGAGGCTGCAGTTAGAGCGGCCTCAAAGCGTTTGGCGCTGGGTCTGTGTAAGCCTTTGACCCAAAGGGCTCAGCCAAAACCATGAGGCATCTCGGGTCAAGGAGCTGCCCTCGTCCCAGCAGTGCTGTGTGATGGTGTAGCGAGTGAACGTGTTGCAAAGGGGGAATGGTGCTCACAGGTCTCCACCTGCTAATTTGTTGTACTGAGGGTGTAGCTGAGTAAGGAGCGGTTCGTTCATTCCATCCTCCAAACGTAAACCATTAATTTTCCTTGTAGTGTTGTCTGTACTGGACATTGAAGTTTCTTGATGGTGATGTAAGAGAACATAGAGTGCTTTGGAGTGTTGGGTAGTGAACATTTAATTGAAGTAAGTTTGTTTTTTGTTTGTCTTTTTTTCCCCCTCAGAGCCCAGTGTATTACTCTTTTAATACCAGCTTGATTTCCTCTTATGATAAGGTTTTGAAAACAAAATGTGATCTGAATGTGACTTGCTTCAGACAACTATAACACTTGACTGCATCTTTTGTAATTGTCATCTAGGAAGTGCAGAGGGTTGGACTCCTAAGGAGAGTCACTTCATCCTCTGGCCAGATGTAGTCTGGATGGAAGGGATGAGGGGCTCTAAAGTCGAGCTGAGCTGCTGGAATGAGTGTGAGAGGGAGGCAGAATAGGTGGGACTGCGGTGGAGCTGTGAGAGAGTTTCCTCTGCCCGAGTCAGCGCTGGGTGTCTGAGGTTCAATGGACAGTCACCCTTAACAAATGACCCCCCCAAAACCCCACACCCCCTCCTGAGCCCAAAGCAAATCTGAATGTTGGCTGGGGGAGTATAAAATCACAGCGAGCATCAGCCCATGGTCCAGATTTGTGGGGCTGTAGCTGTTGTCCCATCTTTTCTATAGCAGAGCTTTTTGGACACAGAGCTCTTGCTGCGTGCTGGTGACAGGGAAGGGCGAGCGATGCTCTTGCCTGTGGTGGGGCACTTGTGGCTTGCACTGCCTCATCCTGACTCTCCAAAGTGAAACTCAAGTTCTTTTCCTCCCCTACAAGCAGCAGATTAAGTATTAGCCCTGCAATGACTCTTTAGAACTCTTGTTCCAAAAGTGAGGGGTTAAATAAAGCCAAAGAGTTTCTACTTGTTCAATTTTAACCAGGAAAAACACTGCTACTGTCTTTTAAGTGGTGGAATGAAGTGACTTGACTTTTCCTGTTCATCAGTGCCTGGTTTCTGGAAATGTGGTGCTAATGGAATTATTTCCTGATTATTTTTTCTTTCATTACTATTTTTTGTTAACATTGTTGGTGCTAAACTGAGCGTTTTGTTCTCTTAATGACACCGAGGTTGAACTACTGCATGATTAGCCCATAAGAACTGTTGGTAATTCTTTGCATCTGGGGGTTTTTAATCAGTGTAAAAGCACTCTTTCATTGTGGTTTCCCTTTGTGCTTGCTGTACGCATGTTTTCACTTGTTCTCAAGTCTTTATTTTCAAAGTTTTCAGTTGAGGGTAAGTAGAGATGAGTTTTTCCCCCCTCTCCCTCTATAGGCTCTTCAGAGCAAACCCAGCTAAGATAAGCAAAGCGCCTCTTCTCAGGCAATTTGTAGCCTATGACCCAAATTCTAACCTAACCCAGGGAAGGGGAAAGAAGACAGGGGGAAGGGGCAGTGGGGATCTCACCAAGAGAAGAGAAAGAACATTTCTGCTGTAGCTTTGGGTGATGTATTTTCCTAGGGGCCTTCGGTGATGGTGTCAGTGCTATGGGCTGAATTAGACTTAAGATGCAGCATTTGCAGTTACCATAAGGCTTAGAAAAGCTTAAACCCTCCACCCTAAGCGTAATAAACCTCTTCATTGTGACTTTTCTTGCCAGTCTCTGAATGCTAAAGATTGTGCACATGTTAACACTATAGTTTCTCTGCCCTCCCCCCCCCCATTATTTTATACAGTAAGTGACATTGCATGACTTTCTGACTGGTTTTATGTTGTTCCTGTTCTTTCCATGCCTGTCTGTGTGGGGCAAAGGAGGGGAGGAGAGGGTGGCCTGTGGTACACAAGAGGATCTCGCCCCTTGGCTAACGTGTCCACAGATTGCCTGAGAAACAGGGTAGAGTGACATTCCAGGAGTGGGGTTTAGCTCTTGTAGCTGGGTTCTCTTTTTAACTCAATCTCAAATAATAGGGCTCTGGTTATTTTGCAGAGTGTCTCTGAAGAATGGACAGAATTGCCATGGCTAACTACAAGCTACAGTTCACAGTGGACAAACGTTGTAGTTTTCTTATTTACTTTTATAAACTTTCATTTATTTCTTTTCCTTTTCTTTCTTTCCTTCTTTATTTTATCCCCTTCTCCTCTCTCGTAGTTTCCGATCAGTCCTGTATGATTGCTGTTGTACAAATGCACTTTAAATGATGTCTGCTCTGTAGTGTTCTCTTTATTTTTTTTTTCTCTTTTAAGACATGAATGTTTCAGTGTTTTGATTTTTTTTCTTCAATAATTTCTGAAAATGTCAATCTCTCAAAATTTACAGCTGCCCACAGGCCAAAAAGGGGTAACGAATTGACCCGAGAAAATTAAAGAATTCAGTTAACAGGCGACGTATGCCTTTTAATTCCTATCTTTTCTTCAT
The DNA here is from genome assembly GCA_025448015.1 of Bolborhynchus lineola. NCBI lineage: Eukaryota > Metazoa > Chordata > Aves > Psittaciformes > Psittacidae > Bolborhynchus > Bolborhynchus lineola. The sequence continues at coordinate 5,794 of JAOEHX010026520.1, read as the reverse complement.
TTTTTTCTATTTAATACTTTGAATTAGAAGGTAGAAATGTGTTGGCAAATGAATAGCGCATTTAAAGATTGCATGATTAAAGAGAGCCCTTGAGCTAATGTTAGCTACATGCTGTAAAGTGATTCTTTGGAATAGCTGCTTTGACCGTGGTTTTGTGTCTTTTAACAGTCTGTAAAAGCATTTTGAAGCGGGGGCCAACTGTTGTAAAGTACATTAGAGAAGCTCTTGATTTGCATGTTTACACCATTTAAGTTTAATTTTGCTACTACCTGCCAAAGCATTCGTAAAGTTCTGTGTAGAAAAGAAGCCTTTTGCTTTGACTGTGTTGCTGGTGCCATAAGCAGTTGACGTTAGTAAAGGTGAAACATGAAGATAAGGTGTAGGGATGTGACTCAAGTTGTCGTTTTTAGGAGGCTCAGGTGGTGAAGGTGCTGACCTGGATCTTGTTTCTGCTTTTTAGAGATGCACGTGTGGTTAAGGACATGGCAACGGGGAAATCTAAAGGATATGGCTTTGTCTCCTTCTTCAATAAATGGGTAAGCTGCAACAGCAATGTCCCCAAAAAGCAGGCAGGGGGTTTTTAGCAGCCACTAAGGGCAGGGAGCATTGCTGGTCCCAGTCCTTGTCCATAGCTGGTTTCCCTGCCTGCAAGGAGAATGCTTTTTCTCTCTTTGTCACAACGCTCTACTGCTGCTTTAGTGTTTCTAAACACAAGGGACATCCAAATGGATGATGTACTGAGGTGACAATGACAGTCAGGAGGGTCTTAGGCCTCGCCATGTCCTTCGCCCTGCTGAAATCTGCTTCCTTTGAAGTAGGATTTCTTCCAGCACATCACAGTTGTCAGGGAGGGTCATTAGTTTGGCTCTATCACAAAAGGAAGAGATGGCAACAAGTTTTCTTCTCTCCCTCTCATGGACAGGACGCAGAGAATGCCATTCAGCAGATGGGTGGTCAGTGGCTTGGTGGAAGGCAAATCAGAACGAACTGGGCAACGCGAAAACCTCCGGCTCCAAAGAGTACATATGAATGTAGGTCCTCAGATCCTTTGTTTGGTTCTGGGCCACTCACTACAAGAGAGACACTGAGGCGCTGGAGCAGGACCAGAGAAGGGCAATGGAGTTGGTGCAGGGCCTGGAGCACAGCGTGATGGGGAATGGCTGAGGCACCTGGGGGGTTTGGGCTCTGCTCCCAAGGAACAAGGGGTGGGACAAGAGGAAACAGCCTCAAGCTGCACCAGAGGAGGTTTAGATGGAGCTGAGGAACAATTCCTTGCCCAAAGGGTGCTCAGGCATTTGAACTGCCCAGGGCAGGGCTGGAGTCACCGTCCCTGCGAGTGCTCACACACTGTGGAGCCGAGGCCCTCAGTGCCAAGGGCTAGTGGTGGCCTTGGCAGTGCTGGGGAGCAGTTGGACTTGATGAGCTAAAGGCTCTTTTCCAACCTGGTTCATTCCATGATTCTCCCTTATTCACGTCTTTGCCAACCTCCAGCTGTGCCTGTAAGGAGGAAGAGAAGAGGGCGAGCTCCAGCCTTGAAGGCAGTGTGAGAACTTAAAGAGGGTGCTAAAGGCCAATGCAACTTTGGTGATTCTAGTACCACTGGAGGGGGATTCCCGTGGCTCCTGCACACTTGCTTTCTCTGCAGAGCGCCAGGACCACTCTGGCTTTGTAACTCCACTGCCTTGCTTTTAGGCCTTGACACAAAGTGGGACTGCATCAAATTTCACTGGAGAGATCCTAAATTAGGTGTATGGGACCTGCTTGATAGGTGTTGGCAGGTCATGCTCCACATCTCGTGCTGGTCGGGATTCGAATTCCTACATTATGTCTTATCTGATCCACTAAAAAGCTCTGTATTATCTCTTTAAGCAAATGCCAAACAACTGTCTTACGACGATGTGGTCAATCAGTCCAGCCCGAGCAACTGCACCGTGTACTGTGGAGGTGTCACTTCAGGGCTCACAGGTACTGTGCCTTCAAGCTACAGTTACATGGAGCGTGGTGAATAACGCTGCAGTCACCTTACTTTGCTGCTCTGTTTCTTCCTGCTTCAGAGCAGCTGATGCGCCAGACCTTTTCTCCCTTTGGGCAGATCATGGAAATCCGAGTCTTCCCGGATAAAGGCTACTCCTTTGTACGGTAGGCAAAGGATTCGGGTGGATGAAGGTGATGGAAATGATGGCATCGCACGTTTTGGTGCTGTGGTGCATGGGTGGGTGGGTGTGAAAGCTTCACAGCAACTTTCTGGGACAGCAGCCTGATCTAAGGAAGGAGTTAGGGCTTGTGGCACCAGTAAAGAAAACCTCTTGGCCTAGTCTAAACTGGTGCAGAGCCCTTCGTGTATGAGGTCCATCTGTTTTTTGGGTATAGTTTCACAGCAGAGGCAGACAGTCAAGCTTGAGAGGTGTTCTCTGAAGCATCCTCATCTCTTTGTTGTTGAGGCTCCAGGTAATAAAAACCAATTGTGAACTAATTTACTCCCCTTGCTGCCAGATTTCCTGATTTGTTCAGGGACAATTATGACACTGCTGCAGGAAAACCCACACTGAGATAGGGAAAAAGGCCTCATGATCTCCACCACCACCACCACCACCTACCATGGAGGGAAGGGGATAAGCATTGTGTGTCCGGGCTAGTGTTCATCACGTCCCAGATCCAAGTGGAGCTGTCTGGGCATTCCTGCTGGCAGTTACACGTGGAGGTGGTGGTTTATGTTGGCACCACTTCTCTTCAACAGGTTTAATTCTCACGAGAGCGCTGCGCATGCGATTGTGTCCGTCAATGGGACAACTATAGAAGGACATGTAGTGAAGTGCTACTGGGGCAAGGAGACACCAGACATGATCAATCCGGTCCAGCAGGTCAGAACTTCTACACATGAGGGCTTGGCTCATGGGTCTTTGCTTGTAACCCATTAAGGGACTGTAAAATCCATCTGTATGCCAGTTAGAGACTTCACACAGTGCATGTCACTGTGGCTTATATCATAGAATCACTGAATGCCAGACTGGTTCGGGTTGGAAGGGACCTCAGAGCTCATCCAGTTCCAACCCCCTGCCATGGGCAGGGACACCTTCCACTAGAGCAGCTTGCTCCAAGCCACATCCAACCTGGCTATTAAGTTGGTTCAAGAGGGATGTCCAACCAAGCACCCATCTCTGTGACTGTTCTGGTGTCATTGTAGCAGCCAGCCCCCCTCAGAGAGGGTCTCTAGGGAGTGTGTGTCCCACCAGGTGACACAAACCATCACCTAACACCTGGCTGTTCTCCCCTTGCAGAACCAAGTGGGCTACCCTCCAGCATACGGGCAGTGGGGGCAGTGGTATGGCAGTGCCCAGATCGGGCAGTACGTGCCCAATGGCTGGCAGGTCCCTGCCTATGGCGTGTACAGCCAAGCATGGAATCAGCAGGGATTTAGGTGAGTACTTGGGCTTTGTGTGAAGGGGAAGTTTCCCTTCTGGGGGAGGTGATACTCCAAGTCTATAGCAGTATGCAAACTGCCGAGACACCTCAATGCTTTATTACATAGAACCACAGAAGAGGCCTTAAAGCTCATCCAGTTCCAACCCCCTGCCACGGGCAGGGACACCTTCCATAGAGCAGGTTGCTCCAAGTCCGTGTCCACAGGTTGCACTGCCAGGGATGGGGCAGCCACAGCTTCTCTGGGCACCCTGTGCCAGCGCCTCAGCACCTTCTCAGTAAAGAACTTCTTTATTTCCAGCTTGAACTTCCCCTGTTTCAGTCTGAACCCATCACCCCTTGTCCTATCCCTACAGTCCCTGATGAAGAGTCCTTCTTCAGCATCCTTGCAGCCCCCTTCAGACACTGGTGATCTGATTTCAGATAAATGATGATTTGGGATGGGATTTGGATCCACACACCCCCATTCTGCATTCCCTTCTCCCTCATTTCCACCTGGTCTCCTAAGGAACTGTTTCCCCAACAGCCAGACACAGTCTTCAGCAGCGTGGATGGGTGCTAACTACAGCGTGCAGCCACCACAGGGGCAGAATGGGAGCGTGATCACCAACCAGACAGGCTACCGTGTGGCAGGGTTTGAAACACCCTGAGGGAAGAGAGCACCAGGAGACCTCCAGAGGTGTCTGTCACCACCAGGATTTACCCCATCAAACGTTGGATGCCATGTATTTATTTAAGCAAGAGGAGAAACGGGGTTTTGGGGGGGGGGAGGGAAGAAAAAGGAAAAAAACCCCACAAAACAGCATTTTTTGAGCTTGAAATTATCATCCCTATTGTTTAAAAACCAAAACAGAATCCCACGACACGAGATGCTGGATAGCCACCCACTTTTGCCTTCTTTTTCCTCCTTTCTGTGCTTCTTAAACCCCTGCGGGTTTGGAAACGCAGCCGAACGCAGGGACTACTGCTGCCAGGACAGGGGGCAGCACATTGCACAACGTTGAGCCTTTTTGGGGGTTTCTTGGTTGGTTTTCTTGGCTTTCCTGGGAAGCAGCGTGTGCCGTTGGCCTTCCCAACGCTTCCCACCAATGTATTATAAACCGCTGTACAAAACCCATCCTTAACAAACACCATTAAGCCAAAAGCATGTGGATCCTGAAGCCTTTTAAACACACTTCTTGTACAAAGCCTCCGTCTCTCCACTTTTGTTACACTGGGGGTTATTGTTTTGATGCTAAATTATTGATTTACATCATTTTTATAGCTCTGTCCCTTTCAGGGCGGGCTCAGCTTCAGCTCAGCACCATGGGACAGCAGAACTCCTGCTTTCACTATACCACGAAGGCAGGGTCTTGGTTTCTTTATTGGTTGGGTTCTTTTTTACTGATTTCTACATTGACATGTACCAGTTCTGTAAAATATTTTAGCAAATTAAGGTTTTGCACAACCATTTGTATGTCTCCTTCTTTAAGGGTTAGGACACGGAGTCCTTTACGCCGGATTTCTGCCTCAGATACTCCCTTTTCTGGACTGTGCTTGTTGAATATGTGCTCTGGGAACAGCGTCCTCCTTGCTTAGTGTTGAAGAATGGTGTAGAATTACCCCTGGTAGAGGAAGGTGACCGAAGCTCTGGGGTTTGGCACTGTTTAGAGGCTAAAAACGGCTTTTTGTGGCTTGCCTCTTAAGAAAGATGCCAGAAAAAGGGGGAAAACACCAAAAATGAGGCAAACCCCACCAAAACTGACGCTCTGTGCGTGCTTTCTGCTCTTACCCGATGACCCCGGGCCCAAAGGGGCGGGAGGTAATTTTGGGATGGAAAAGGCTGAAATCGATCAATTCCCATTTGCGCCTCACGGGGGCGGCCGAGGGCCGAGAACGACAGCTCCGGGCGCGGGCACGCCCCCCTCCTCCCACCGCCCGTCCACGTGACCTGGCGGGACCAATAGGAGCGGGCGGCGCGGGGAGGGCGCGCGCCGCCGGTGAGGCGGGAGCGGGCGGGGGGGGGGGAGGAAGTGACGTCACGGGAGGCGGGGCTCCGTGTGGTGAGGGGGGGGTCCCGGTCCCGGTGCGTCCAACCCCGGTGGTGAGGGGGGGTCCCGGTTGTGAGGGGGGGTCCCGGTGCCTCCAACACCGGGTGGTGAGGGGGGGGCCCGGCGCTGGGGCCGGTTCCATCCCGCGCTGAGGTGCCCGGTGCTGAGGCGGTGACAGCGGGCGCTGAGGTGCGGTTGTAGGGAGGGGAGACGGGGGGGTCAGCTCTCTATTCAGCAATGATCCACTGGAAATGAAGCAAAGGCACCAGGTGACGCAGCTGGGGAACAGGGTTGGCAGAGGGAGTCCTGGTCAATGAACTGCAAAACCTGCATGGGTAGATGGG
>JAOEHX010026519.1:0-19432 GCA_025448015.1 Bolborhynchus lineola | reverse complement strand
TCCCATTTGACATTCTCAATTTGGAGTTTTATGTGGGAATACCAGAGCTGCTCCAGCACTCCAGAAGAGCTGAAAGAGCCCCAGTTTTGTTGTGAGGCCTCAGAAAAACAGCTGAGGCAATGAAATCAGGAAAAAAAAAAAAGGGGGAGGGGGAAGCGTATAAAAGTGAAGAGCTTGATAGGTGTGGTGATAAATCTGAATAAATAAATGAGAGTTGCTGCAAGACACGGAGGTAGCAGTTTTGCTGAGCTATGTTGGAAGAAAGCCCTGATTGTGTGCCAAAGTGAGAGAGCAGCTGTGAAACACTGGGTGTGGGTACTCAGCAATAATCTGGTTTAACCCTGTGTATAATGATATAATGCACTGTCCAGCCCATGCTCAGTAAGTGGCAAAGCACACTAAGTAGGTGCCACACAGGCATAAAATTTGCATAGCCTGTTTCTTTCCTTCTGCAGTAACCCACATGAAGACAGTACTCAACATTCTCCTGTCCATCTCAGGAACATTCTCCTGTCCATCTCAGGAAAGATGAGGCTGACATCATGGTGTCATCAAAACCTTGCACCAGACCAGGTCACAGGGCATTTTCCTTTCCTGGTGTCATCTTAGTGCTCTGCTCAACATTTCTCTTGGATAAATCACCAAAGCTACACTTCAGTGTCATAGTAAAGACAGCTAGAAAGTTGTAAAATGCAACCTCAAAAGAGTTTATTGAGCTCCGAATTCTACAGAAATGTGTAAAAAAAAGATCTATAAGATTTCAATTGAATTATTCAAACATAAAGGCCTGCCCAAGGTTGTCATTGGGGTTTTTTATAGTTGTTAAGATCTGTTTCAAATGTGGGTGTCCAAAATAATTTACCAGCACCTTAGTATAGATAGCCTTTTTTTTTCCTCACCTCCCATAGATGTCACCTATTCAGAAAATAAAGACCTATTTTGTTAACAAAATTTACTATGTATATAGGAAGTTGTTATCAGGTATTTCGGTTTGAAAATATCAGCATTGGTTTTGTTTCAAGGCACACCTCTGCTAATACAGCATGCATATACAAAAGCTGGTAAGTGACCATATACATCATGTCTGAATATATACAGAAGTTCAATATTTCTATTTACAGGGTAAAGTAATGGAGTCAGTATGATCTGAGAGCCATTCTGCATGCAATTTGAGGGAATCTATGTTTAATTTAATAGGTCATGTATCTGTCTCAAGTGAGGATTACAGTATCTGGTTTAAAGTGATCTACAGAATCAGGCTTATAATGTAGCTTTTATTTTTAGCAAGGAATGGGTTTAACAGTTGACACTCCTACTTAGCTATGAAATACATTAAATTTGCAAACCAGGCCAGCCTGCTGGCTCTACTAGACATGCCAGTTTACAAACAACCTTGGGACTTCCACTTGTCAGGTAGTTAGGAGCAGTGTGAAGTGGTAGGCTGGAGGCATAAAATCATCCTGATCCTGCAGCAACCTGGGCTGATCTATGGAGCACTATTGTTGGAGAGGTTGTAAAGCTGATTGGAGGATGGGCTGATTACTGCATTGGGAAAAGTTATGGGGCAAAAGAGAGTAGAGGGAATCCAGAGTGAAAAACAGCTCATGTGTGAATGAATGCCCTGAAAAAGTGTATCTGCTTTGAACCTGATGAGTGTTGATACAGCCAGACAGTGGGACCAGCTAGTCTGCAGTGAAAGGGAGAAAAAGAAACAAGCAATAAAGAAATAACATGAACATAAGATTTCTGAGGGCTGAAAGGGAAAATATAAATGGTTGCAATGCACGCTGAGGCAGAATGAGGGTTTTCATGTGATACTGTTATTGCCAGTTATGATGTTTAAATGATTTGGATACAGCAAGAGATCAAAAGATTATCATATTTCCTGTGATGATTGGCTGCTCCCTTGATCTCTCCCTGTCTGTACCTGCCTATTCTTCACTACATCCATCACTGTAGCTGTTTTCCAGCTAGAAACCAGTATAAGGAAGCTGAATGCTGGTACAGTTTCTAGCATAATGAGATGACTTTCATTTTGCTTGTGTAATAAGAGTGGCAAAACAGAGGTAAGTCATAAAGAGCTTATCTGTATTCTAATTAACTCAACTTTTGCTTCTGGCCTGGTCTGTAGGTTTTCTTGGCACAGGAATGAATCCTCTGAGGTGCAGAGAAAGAGGAGTGTAATATCTAGTCATCATAATTGCACCAGTGAAAGCTGCTATATAAACAGAATTATTCTGCTAAAATTGCACTTCTCCCAGGAAGCCTGTTTTACTTCTGAAAGTGGCTTTACTGGAGTGATACAAAACTTTCCTTGTACATCCTGGCTTTACAAAGACTGCTATGCCAGGACTGAGCAATACCAGCATGTCTATATGAGCAAAAGGCTTCTATAGCAAAGGTGGCCTCTGAAGTAGAGCTCACGATTTTTTTCCCTTTTCTTTTAACTCATTTATTTCTAGCTGTAAAATCAATATCTCATGGCCAGAAGTATAGCTATAAAAATTCCAATAAATCCATTTTCAAGAGCAAGTTTTGCTCTTGAAAGTGGTGCTGCAACAGAGTCATCACACAGTTCCATGTCCAGTACTGAACAAATCTGCTTTATCTGCAATTAAAAGTTAGCTTTTCTAATTGCCAGCTCTAGTAGCTCTCTACTTGAGCTCTGGCAGCCCAGCTAGGGTCAACCTTCCTCATACATCCATACCAACCATGCTGACTTTGCAAGCTGAATTCTTCCGGGCAGTACACTGGATTATCGCAGGGATGCACTGAAACAGAATGGACAGGGGCATTAGTTTCACCTTTCATATCACTTACGTACAAAAGGGAGGGAAATTGGTCCAGGTGACACAGTACATACTGGATTTGCTTTTCTGACCTTTAAGATTTATTCACTTACACATTTACTTGGGCAGTCTATCCCTGGTGTTCACTCCCTGGGATACCACAGATAAGGAAGCCAGGCTATTTCCACAGGATCATTGTTTTGACAAGAACAGTAATGGAAACAATGGAAATCTTTCATTTGTCTTCCTCTTCTGCTTTCCTAAAGGATACAGCCCTGAACTAAACTCCCCTTTCCCAGCTACTGCATGGCAAGTTGGTTACTTCCATAGGCAAGGTAGCAGGTTAGTGGCAGGAGGACATTGCCAAGCAAATGATGTCCAGGGAAGTTTAATTGGCTCCCCACAGGTCCTACACTTCCAATATCACTTCTGTAATAAGTCCAAAATGTCACTTGCTAAATAACCTAAGACCTTTCTTGTAATCACACAGGATTACATTAGAACGTTAAATCAGACATAATTGGACTGTCCCATTTAAACATAATTTCAGGGTAAAAATATAAAAAAAGTATAAAATAATCAGGCAGCAGTGTATTATATGTAATGAGAAATTTATTGCAGTTCCAAAAATATCTGCACTGAAAGTATAAAAGAATTTATGGGCTAATTTTTTTTCCTGAATATGAAAAGGACTAACTAGAGTGTTTTAATCTGCAGCCACTGAAGTAAGCACTCTTTCTGACACACAGGGTTTGCTTTTACTAACAGTAATTAGATCTTTAGTCACCTGTAGAAGAAAACAGTCAAATGCTCTGTTCTTTGCTGGTCTTATCTCTTTAAATGACACTTTCTACTTGTTCCCGAAATAGCACCAACGTAACTTCACTGGCTTGGATATTTTGACATACAATCAACCTCACAACTGATTTCTCAAATGAAGGGTTTAGAATTAAACTGGAGTCTGTTGAACATGAAAATATTAATTTCCTTTCTGGAAATTTTATTATTATTTATAGTCAAATATATTCACTGTCAGGATCCTTCACTGCAGAAGAGGCTGAGAAAAGGCACAACTCCTATCAGCACTGCCACTTCCCTGGAAATTCATGTTCTTCAGGTCTATCCAGAGAAGGCTGTTGGAGATTTCCCACACCAGAAAGTGAGGAAAATGATTCGACCAGAGGAAACTGCCCCTCGTGCCCTGACATCCTGCCCACAGGGCAGCCCCAGCAGCCCGGGCGCGCACACAGGATGCGGGCAAGCACAGAAACACGCGCAGGCAGGATGTACGTAGGCAGCCTTGTGGCACCAGCGCTGCTTCCTCGCCAGGCTATTGCAAAGCACCGGTCCCCTGTCACACAGCCCCGCATCAGAGCAGGGTGGGCACTGGGCTCCTGAGGCGGCTGTCACTCCCTTGCAGCGTGTTTCTGTGCCCTTCCGCCGTTATGACTTTTTACGATCCTAAAACTACTGTGCAGGAGGTTTTGCTTAAGATCTGGTGAAAATTAAATGTGATCTGGTCATTTTTGTACAGTGGCCAGTGTCTGCCTTCAAACCCTTTTGTGCTAATATTCTAGAGGAAAGTTTTTGCTCCAGGAAGAGTTCTGAGATTTCAGTTTTTATTCCTCATCCTCTCTCATTCTGGTGTGCTTTGCATGTGTTTTAAATGGACTGGTTTGGAATCTAGGGATGGTGTGCTTCCATCTGTGTTTTAAAGTCTTAAGATTTCTAAATGTATACACATCATATTTATATCATACTCTAATAACCTTGTGTTATTATCATTCATTTCAGCTTGACATAAATCAGGAGCCAAGAGAAAGGGAGGACAGGTTTTTCTGTGTTTAACTAGGCTGTTTCATGTCGCTTGATATTCTCCATGACTTCATTTAAAAGCTTCCCTCTAGCTTCATTAAACTCCCTTTGACAAGCAGCAGCTTAATATACACGTGCACACACACATATGTATATATGTATTCATTTGAATTTGGGCTCTTTCCCTCCAGTCTCTGGTAATTATGATTTGTGTCTGGAGGGATGAACTGTCTAAAAAATAATAAATAAGAGGCCACGAGAATTGAAAGCCAGCGTTCAGGTTCATCTAGGAAGAAATTAAACAAATCAAGTTCAGGTTTATAAAGGGAAGCAAATTGCCCAGGGGTCTCCACACACTGGATCAGAACTGACTTGATGGTATTTAATTGTATTGCAGGTTCCTGCCCTTCTAAAGAAAACTGCAGCACTTTCACTACAGCCACCTGGGGAGGTGACAACGAGGTTATCGGGCAGTCCAGAGCTGCTGGAACAGCATCTCAGATGCACCCAGCCGGGGAGAGCTCCTGGTGCTAACAACCCCCTATACCAACACATTAATGTCCAGCTGGCCACTAACTAGCTTAAACCTTTGCAGGTGTGGATGGGAGGGAGGGAAGTGCTTCCTGGGAGATAAGGGGGAGACAGCCAGGAGCTGGTTGTAGAAGTTGTTGAGCATGTGGATTGTGTCTTCAGGGCAGTTGTGGGCTGCTGTGGAGGCTGCTTTTGCCTGTTCCCCTGAATCTGCTGCTGGATTCCTAGCTCACTTGTGGATGCAGCTCTTGGTATGCTGGGAATGCTGTGTACCACAAAGGTATGCAAAAGAGATGACTCAACACCACTCCAATCATGATCTTACAGGCAGCCTAGGGACTTGGTCTTGATGGTGAGGCAATTATTATTTTATCTCTTACCAAACTGCATATTTCACAGCAGTCTAATGTTTGCAGGCTTTATTTGTAAGCTCTCTTGCTACTTCATTAGTAGCTGTGTTAAAAGAGAAAAATGCTTTTCCCCCCACAAAATTATTTACTCTCCTTCAAGCAGACTGCTCCCAGCCTTTCTATGTCTCCACCGAACCCTGAACCCACTTGAAGGGTTATATTTTTGTTATCACTAAACAATCTATTTCAGCTGGATGCAGAAAGCCATCTTTGATTTCAATTTCCCCTTAAGTGATTTGACTAGGCTCCTTGTTGAGAGCAGACTTTCTCTCTGAGTGGTTTCTGAATTCAGCCACCTAGATGAGAAAGCAAAGTTTGAAGGTGTTTATGAGTATGTACAATGTGCCCTTGCACACCTGCAGCCCCAGGCTGCAATGTAAACCTGTGCACATGTGTGTTGCTGCTGGGGACTTAGCGGCTATGTGGTGTCTTCTTCTCTGACTGCTGAGGTTCTGAACTGCCTTTGCTAAGACATTAACTGAGGTAAATATGTAAGTAAATACCTTATTGATACAGTAGGTCTTTGCACAGTTACCTGGTATAAAATTCAGATTCTGGTTATTTAAGGGTTTGATTCTTACATGGAGTTTTTAATTTTTTTTGGGGGGGTGTTTTAAAGTTATGACTTAATGTATTACCTGAAACTGTGCAAATATGACCTCTTGGGTAGTGACAAGATTGCCTTAACTTAAGGACAGGAAGGGATTGGACAAGAACTCTGGATTCTGGAGAGGAATCCTTCATAAGGGACTGACAGGACAAGGGGTAATGGGTTCAGACCTTGACAGGGCAAGTTGAGGTTATATATAAAGAAGAAACCCTTTACTGTGAGGGTGGTGAGGCAGTGGAGTTGTGAATACTCTGTCCCTGGCAGTGTTCAAGGCCAGGTTGGATGGAGTCTTGTGTGACATGGTTTATAATGTATGGTGTGCCTGCCCATGGCAGGGGGGTTGTAACTAGATCATCTTAAGGTCCTTTCCAACTCTACCTACTCTATGATTCTATACTTTGAAGATATGATCCTGCATGTTCTCAGGCTGTCCAGGCTGCCTTGTTGCATTTCTCCTTCTTTCAGTTAGTGATTCGGATAATCTGATGGCACTTCCTTTGGGTTGTGAATGTCCACATTGATAAATAGAACTGGTGACTATTTTGGCAGTGTTTACTCCCAGCCAAAGGCACGTAATATTCAGAAGGGGAGGCCCCTGTCCTGCTGCATGCTTTAGGAAAAGATAGAGTGGGTTGGTTTTTTCAGCTGTAGTTTTTGCCTGTTGTGTTAGTTCTGTAGTGCAACAGCAGCAGCTCATAATTTTATATCCAAAAGTGCAAGCTCAAAAAACTGCTGGCTGCAGTACAGGTTACAGAGTCTGCACAAAGGGAGGAATAGTGAGGAAGCATGCCCATCAACATGGTCTAAACATTTCTGGTAGAGCCAGACTGTGAGCACAACTTCTCGATCACAGCTGCTTTGGCAGGGCTTTAGCCAAACTGCATCGTGACACAGCATATCCTGTGGGCAGAACTGTACTTTTCTCAGCCTGCCTGGATTCTGGATATGAAGGTTGCTTTTAAAAGCTGTACAAAAATTCTCAGCCATCCTATCCAAAGGTTATTCATTCTGCTTATACCACAATATACATGGAAACACTTTTTCTGAAGCAGGATGCTAATGTCAAGGCAGAAACAGTTTCTTGAGGAAGTCCTCAAAACTCTTTGTCTCTGCCATTGAGTAGAAGCTGCCTTCAGCTCAGAACTTGGGTCGGGTCTTGGCTGTTGTTGCCAATTAAAGGCTGCAGTTTGAAGAGACTAATGCAAGTATGTACAGTGAGGCTGTACAGGTACAATATGCTCAGAAAATTGCAAGCAGGATCACCAGGTTAGCTAAGTGTATCCAAGAGGATGAGCAGGTAGATTCAACAGGGATGCTCATTTAAGGCCATCAACACCAGATACAGCGAAACTAGGAATGCTGGTCTACAGAACATCTCTTGTTGTTATTAATAATGACAGTCCATTAGACTGATAGTGCTAGAGTACCTGTATGTTTGGAATTAAGAGCAGATGCTTTTGCAGATTCACTCCAAAACATGTGAGTGATGTTGCCTCCATAACCTGTGCAGTCTATTCTTATGGCAACATGCAGCAACAAAGATAGCTCCCATGCTATGCAATGGGACAGCGAGCAAACCAGGAGTGCTAGCCTGCAGGTTGTACTGATGGTATACTGGGTAAAAGGTTGGAAGGAAAAAGGGCAGGGGAGAATGCTTCTTGACCACCACTTGCTGAGACACAGCTTATGTAATGTGGGCCTGAGGACAGGCCAAATCCTGCTTACCCTCATCCTGTGATTAGAAATAATAACTGCCAGCAGGGGAAAAGGCACGGGATTTAGCCTGGTATGTGTTGCTTTCTTAATGGGGATGTCATTTGGCTGAATAATGTTCAGCTGCTGTTGAAGGATTTGGAAAGCAATTCTGTGAATGCACTGGAGAGTAGGAATAGGAAGATCCTTCTGAAAACTGGGCTGCTCTTTGCTACTTCATCAAATAGTTGATTCCTATTTCATTTGCGTTTAGAGGACTAGTCCTGCATTTGTTTCTTAAAAACTGAAAACACAAAAGTAGTAAAATGCTTCCACTCGAAGGGTAAGAACCATGTTCTGCTCCATTTGCTCTTTCGACTAGTCTCTTAAACTTTGCATTTACTCTCTCCCTTATAAAATGTATTTAAATGGTTCCTTTGGTTTTGGAGGGGGTTTTGTGCTGAACATGGCATATTTTTGCAGCCACAGCTTGTGACAGTTACTAGGCGTTCCTGCTTTACTAACAAATGAGACTTTCACTTTCAAAATCTTTACCAAATTGTGCAATACACATTCTTCATGAGACACTGAGTTAGCATTTAAAATAATAAAATTTGGCAGTGGAAAGACTGTTATAGTTGTGTAACAAAATTCAGATTGGAAGGAAATAGCTCACAAAAGCATGAATTAAACATCTAATTAGAAGTGTTAAGTCTCATTTTAATTTTCTTTAAAATACCAAAGACGGAAAAGCAGCTGCATGCCTGAAGATTGCAGTATGATAGGATCCAGTTGAGTAGAAACACAGAACTGATACAGAGAGCTCAAGGAAATGTATCTTGATGGAAAATGTGGATTTTTGGGATCCTTGAAGACGCAGTTTATTATGGAGTAGGTGTTTGTGAAGACTGCTTATGAAATGGAACTGAAATGGGAGTGGCAGAATGTTTTTTCCTATGTTGTGGTGTGCAAATATTAGCTCAACTTTTTCAATTAGCAAATGATATTCCCATGCCTAGTCTTGTGTCATGGCTCTAGTTTTGGCTTAATGGGTTCACAGTGGTCTGGTAAAATGAGTTCATATTTTTAAGTGACTGTTTTAAAGATATGCAGTAGTCTCAGCTGAGGGTTGCAGTGTCCTGCAAGCAATGGTTTGAAAATGTTAGCAAATAATTTGGGTCCTTCTCCAGTTAGAATTAGAATTCTAAGCCAGAAAAATCTCATACCCCTATAATTTTAGAAGAATACTTTTTTTAATCTTCCTTATTACATATCTACTTAAAAAGAACATACAGCATGACTTAGGACTGTTATCTATTGTTCAATAATGTAACCGGACATTCTAATATTTGCTCTATGAATATGAAAATTGGAACGCTAAATTGCTTGGGCCATTTCAAGTGATTATGGGGAAGAAAGCTCCTTGCCTAATTACAATTGTAACTCAAAATCTATTTTAAAATAGAAAATTACCTACATTTGCACAGCTCAATCTAACCACAAAGAAATATGCTGTACTTGTATCCCGCCCTGTGGGCTGTATCCTGTCACACTCTTCAGGGAAGTCAGGTTCAGAGAGATGAGTGGAGGAACTGTATGAAATTCAATGCCCTCCTTGTTTCAGTCCCCAACTGTGCAAAAAGCTCTACCTGCCCAGGCCAGAGAGGCCGTGTATTTCTGCAAGCTGAAAGACTAGACTTGGATCTGCCCTCTCCATTAGTGTGGTTTCATTTTGGAGCAACTGGAATGCAGCTCCTGACTTACACCAGTTGCTAGGAATTAAGAAATTATCTTTTGAAAGAATTTTTCTTTTCCAGTCTGCCCTGATGTTGGGATGGCCCCTGTGCAGAGCTTCCTGCTGAAATAACCAGTGATTCTAAGGAAACAACACCAGCAAAGGACTGTGCATGGCTTTGTTGAGAGATACATACCTACTTACACAGGTGCTACTGTAGTTGTATGTGGTCTTTCTGTACAGTAGGGAGTTTCTGATGTGAAAATGCTCATATCTGGCTGCTCCTAATTTGGAGAGACCAAAGAAGTTTGTCACTTAAAATGCTGGGCAGGTTGCTGGGCACATTTGGGGAAAACAGTTTGTTATCTGCTTGGAGGAACTCATAAGTTGATTTTGCTTTTATGTCTTGAGAACATGTAAGGCTTTACTTTCATCTTCAGAAAATATTGGGTCTGATCAAGTGTGCATAAATTGGTACAAAATTACCACAGTACCTCTAGGTGTATGCTTTGCTCTGGGTTTGCAGGCACTGAAACCCAACAGGCCAGGTTCTTGGGTTTATGCCTTGCCTGTCTGAAAAGCTACAACCAGCAGTGAAACTGCACAGTGGAACAGTTCTGCCCCAGTTCTTCCTCTCCCTGACACAGTGATGCAGCCGCATACGGCTGAGTGTTCCTGTGTGTGGCTTGGGGAATCAAGCAGAGCAATACATGAATTTCAATAAGTGTGCTCCCCCTCCACGCACAGTCCCACATGCCTTTCTCAATTTTGTTTCTGCATGGAACAATTAATGTGCAGAGCCTTTGTGAAGCCATGGGCAGCTAGAATATGGGTGTAATTTAGCACTGCAGATACAGTACTTGCAGACAGGCATGTTGGGCAGTGAGTCAAATTCAGTTCTTTTGTTATGAAGTTCCTGGGCACTAGTCTATACAGGTAGAATACATGCATTAAAATGCATTTAACATTATTGTGGGATATGCTTTATATATACTCTGATCAGGTCAAGATCTATAAAAATGCCTTGCAGTATAGCCAGGAATCATTGCGCATGCCTTGGACTGAGAGGAGGGAGGATAGCATTCTCAGAAAAATCAATGAAATATTTAAGCAGAAAAAAGTAATTTTGTCTCTTTGATTTCATCTGGTAGCAACTGAAAATACATTTTTAGGCGCCTTTAAAGTACATCTAATTTTTCATTCACTGCCAGAAAAAAGGGAAATTCTCTGGTTATTCATAAATACAAGAGCAGTATGAAGTGGTTACTCATTTATTCAATATGTTATTGCACAATAGTGTTCTAAAGTAAGAGGTTTAAAAGGGCTGGAAATACAAAGCATTGAAGTATAGCAATGGTAATATTAATTTGCAGAACGCAGCTGTATATGACTGTAATAACTGAAAACTGGGTGGGGGGATATGGATTGAACAACAAGATCAGCAACTCATAAACTGAATGTTCCTTCTTCTCTCCCTCACCCTTTCCCTCCCTTTTTCCCTTTTCCCCCTCCTCTCCTCCCACCCCCCAAAAAAAACAAACAAAAACCCCACAACCAAAAACTCTGAACAAAACAAAGAAATCTGAGAAATTGCTGGAATTAAACAAAACATCAAACAATAACCAAGAGAGGGGTGGCAAAGGACAACTGGCAAAGTCACAGATGAAGAAAAGGAAATGAGCTATGAGACAATGGCTGGAAAGTTAACACTGCAGTGAAAGTAGCTCTTTAATTAGAGAGTTAGGCAGTGAAAGCCTCCAACCCCCAGCCTAAACCCAGATATATTTCTCTGCATGGGAAAGAATACTTGTATGCACATGCTGAATTCCCTGCCCACGTGCAGTATGCATGAAGCTTTATAAATATTGCAGCAAAGGTTGAGCAAACAGCTGGTGCTGAGGACCTGGTGTCGGCATTGTCCAGGCTTTGGGCATTTGTGTTTCACATTGGCTCTAGCCTGACCAGGCTTCATGTCCTGACTTGCACTGCAGAGTCAGCCTGGAGCAGGCAAACTGTCTGCTTCTTAGTGGAAACCAAAATGAGATGTGGCGCAGTTTGAGCCAGAGTAACTTCAAAAGAACTGTCTTGACCTGGAGCTGCCAACACAGGCACCCCATGCTAGGAGCATGGGATGTGCTCCCAAAGCTCTAATGCACAGGTGCTGCTGTTTGGGGTTTTGGTACTTGTAACCTTGTTCAAAGTTGATCAAGATCATTGCTTGCAGCTGATGAGTCTTCACATCTTGTGTTTGGGTGATACTTTTGGCAGAATGATCTTGTGCTGCTTCTGCCCCTCTCACCTGTGACACAAGTAAAGTGCTGATCAAAATGAGATTGCTGTAACACTTCATGAGATGATTGCTGTGGACTGCTTGTACTTGATAGGGAGTTTACCTATATAATTTTATGTTGATGAAGTCAGATGACCCTGATAGTCCTGCATTTCCTCTTGTGCTTATACGAAGAGCAATGCCCAGTTCCAGTTATTAAATACCACATGGCTGACAACAGAATTGATTTTTAGGCTGGTCTGCTTTAACTTCTTGTGCATCTGTACCTCTGCATTTAGTCCTGGCCATTGCCAGGAGGAAACTACTCATTAATGGCATGGCATTTGTGAGTGGGATATTAGTTTTAAGAGTTGTGTACCCCATCAGGATTTTAACTTGTTTTATTTAAAGTCCCATTTGTGGTTAAGAGAAACAGGGACAAACCAGAATCTACTGGAAATGGTTAGCGTCAATGCATTTACTATTGTCTAGGAAACAAGCAGATCCTTGCAGTGCTCTCCAGACATTATATCTGTTCAGAAAAGGCAACACAGGAGGCTCTGAACTGTTCGGCACTCTTTTTCTGTAAATGAGTACAGCTGAGGATTGTGGCTATTAATATAATTTTAGTTGAGAATACGTTGACTAAGCAAGAATAGAGATGTTTGCTCTACAGAAATGCAACTGGCAGTCTTCTTTCCACATAGCATCAACCAGGAAAATAAATGGTCACATAATGGTTTTATAACTTAGAGATAAGGCTTTGAAGTGGACCATAAAATGCAGAGCGGGGTAATAAAACCAAAAATTTCTATTGTATTTTCTTGCTCAGGCTGTCCTGAAGAGAACAGTGTAGGTGCTGGCTTGGCATGGAGAAAAAAGGTGTCCAGAAGAATTTACTAACACTGTGTCTTTCATCATAGCACTTTAGTTAAAAGCACGTAGCAGTATGAAAGAAGTAGCACCTTGTGCTACCCTCTGTGTTCAAAAATAGGGATAGGCAAATAACCTTAAAATGGGGTATGAATAGCAACAGTAGCTTAAATTAAGCCTGGTCCAAAGGGGCAAGGAGTCACTGGGGCCAAACCTGTTCTCAGTTCCACCACAGAAAACACCAGCATCATTTGGCTGTGTGTGGTGGTACATCCTCCCCTCCTCCTGCACATCCCCCCTTCCCCTCTGGGCTGCTCCAGGATCTCAGGAATTCCTGTCAGGCCGTTGTGTAACAAGCTGGGGGGTGAAGCATCCCTTGGCCATACCAGGAACTCTCTTGCATGGCTAAGGAGGGAGGCAGCACTGACTGTACCAGGAACTCCTTTTGCCTGACTAAGGTAGGAAGTGAGAGTGGGATAATCAGTCATCCTCTGACAGCCTTGGAACATTCCTTCCCTTGATCATAGCCTGAGTGGAACAGTACTATTGTTACTGGAGTTTTGAAAAATTTCTAGTAATTACTGACTTGGGTTGTGGCCAGGATGGAAATTTACTGATGACTAAAGCCAATCCTCTTGCCACCCTACAAACAGCAGCCCTCAGTGCGGCCCTTGGAGCCTTCCTGGGCTGCAGCAGGCTGCAAACAGCATCTTCCTCCGACTGGGACACCCCTCAAAGCTCGTGAACTCTCCAGTTTGTGCAGATCTGAGAGCTGTTGCCACAAGCCGATGACAGGGCCAGGTCCCCTCATTCTTCAAGGCTCAACCCTCATCCATTAAGAAGTGCCTAGAGCTTTGATGTGAATACTTCACTGAACTCAAGGAGAATTTTTAACAGGTAAAAATGTAATATGTAATTTATCTTTGTGTCTGTGCATGTGTGTATGATCAGAGATAGGTACCATATAGCAGGTTTAGTATGAATGTTGTCTTCTTGGTTCTCTCGAGTCACCGCTGCTAGCTTCTGTGATCACCTTAAGCGTGAATAGCCTTTGACAACTGCTGCATCTTGAGATCCACCTTAAAATCGCAGACTGCTGCTGGGTCAAAAGCTGTGTAGAAATCCCATCTGTGGTGAATTGGTACATCTGCAATATCACATTAATGTCACCTTTTGCTTATATCTTGGACGGTGACTCCTTTAGGCAATACTGACTGATTACATGTGTAACCTTTTGGACGTAAACTGCTGACCAAGTCTGAGACTAAGATTGGACCTAGCTGCACCTAACCTCCATCAGGAGTTTAGAAAGCAAAGGGTCTATTCTGAACCTTGTGTCTCAAAGGGAGGGCCTCCTTTACCCTTTTGTTTCTTTGGTCTCTGTGTAAATAATTCTAAATCAATTCTAACTCCATTTTGCTTTGTATGTTTCATCCATATAGTAATAGTGAGCCTTGCCATTGATCTTTGATGGCATTATTATGAATTTGTATTAATTCCTTTTCCTAATACTTTTGATAGTGATTCTTTGAGAGACCCTAAGCCATGCTTTTGTGATGATGTGCTAGCAGAGTGCTTTATCACAACCAGCAGACCTTGATGAGCCCTGCTGAGTCACCTCACATGTGCATCTGGCTTCCCTGCGCCAATCTAGCCTCTTCTACTTTGTTGCATGGCACATGTACACCTAAGGTCAGGCTTTCTGCCTGTGGATAACTGAGAAAGGTTTTTCTCTAGTCATTCTCCTTAAGGAAATATTTCCATATGCTTGAAAGGGAGACTGAATATCTTGCATACTGAATTTTCATATCAATAAATATTAAAATCTGGATAACCACCCATTATCTATGTGTCCTAGGTCTTATTTAGCATAAGGAAGACAACAGTTATTACTTTTTAAAGTATATTAATTCTTAAAACTGTAGATTACCCTGAGTCATTTCAGGTTTTTTAAACTGAAATTTTATAAGTGAGTTTTATAGAACTGTATTTTCTACTCTAGAAGGAGGAGGTTGAGTTGCTTCAGATAGTAGAAAATGAAGTTACAGATAGGGCTGCCTCAGAATATTGGCTCTTAATTTTCTTGATTCAAGCTATAGGAAAAGCAGAATTCCTGAAGTGGGTATGGAGGGACATGTAAGCCTGACATTGGGATGCAGGGGGTTTCCACAGTGTCAAGTGGGTAGGGAGCAAATTGCTTGTGGAAGGTGTTTGTACAGCAAGATCTGAACACAGAAACAAAGAAGCAATCTTATTTTTCAGTGGAACAAATATGCACCATGAGTACTTTAAAAATTAGTCTCTAAGTGTGGAAAGAAAGGATAAGAGCTCACAGAAGATTCTTAAGCTTCAAGGACACTGACAGGTACAGTGTAGGAGTAGGGAAAATGATAAAAAGTGGGTCAAAACCCAAGTTTTTTATCAGTTTCTCATGTTTGTCCCTGAAACTTCCCACAACACTACTTGGACCGTCATATCTTGGTTTAGTTCCCTAAATGAATGGACTTGCTTTCCAGATAAGATAGTGGCAAAATACATGTTTCAAAACAGAATGGGTTTTGTGATTTTCAGGAGGTGAAGCTACCTACAATGCAAATGAGGCCCAGGACTAAATCTCAGTGCATGTGAATAAATGTCTTCCCTCAGTGTTGGGGCAGCTGCCTCCAAAGAGCTGTAAGTTTTGAGAGCTGTTTGATCTAGGAAATTAGTGTTAACTCTGTAGGAGGAGACAATTGTAGTAAATCAGCCCATATAATCATTATAAGGAAAGTATTTATCTAAGGGATAACTTCCACCTTCTGTTACTGGAGTGATAGGTGATGCTAGGGAAGTACTGGTCTAGCAACAAGGGGGGAACAGGACAGAGTGCTTGGTGCGATGTTCAATACAAAGTAGTTGATAAAACTGAAAATTAATGTTTTGCTATGAATCATGTGGCCCTAAATCAGAATAGCATGAAATAGTGGTACTTAAGGGATACTGAAGTGGGACTTGAAGGTGGTAGAAAACTCCAGCAATGGAATAAAACATAATCAAATAGAGTTTTGCATCAGAGTAAGGAATAGTTTCTAAATTGACAAAATATTTTAAGTGAGAGTAGGCCCATTAGTGCTAGGGAAGTAAAAAAACCCCATGATTTGTGAATTAATTTCCAACTGTGGGATTTATTTTTTTTTTAAGGGGGGATGTGAAGGATTGAGCTTGGAGGGAGAGAGGATTAAAGAAGGGAAGTATTTATACCACTCTGGGACTGCTCTGTATCTGCAGCAGAAAGGTAGTCTCAATTTTATGCTGTTTGCCATTTGGCTGGGTGGTGGTTTAAAATACTAGTTTAAAATAGTCATAGCTGCACTTTTTTGGCATTTTATAAAGCATTAACATTTCAATTTGCACTTCTGCTTTAGTAAAAGTCTTGTTACTTCTTCTCAGTTCAGACTTTATCCTACTGGAACTGATTTGTCCCCTCTGATTCTGAAACTATCTGAAATGAATTTCCTCCATGTCATTTGGGGCCTTTAATTACCTTTAGGTTCATCTGCTTTCTTACATGGAGGCTGTTTAGTTTACCCAAACCAGCTCACAGGGAACAGAAAGTCCTGTTGCATGATTCATGCCCCTGGGACTCTGCTGACAGGAGATGCATTAGCGGTGCTGGTGAGTGGATCTCCCCAGGGGAACTGCTGCCCAACTCACCTTGCTCTGACTTTCCTGGTCAGGTGCATCCCAATGCACTGGCACTGCATTCCAATGCACTGGCACTCGTCACCACACGTATTTCACTCTATACCTTTA
Source organism: Bolborhynchus lineola (assembly GCA_025448015.1). NCBI lineage: Eukaryota > Metazoa > Chordata > Aves > Psittaciformes > Psittacidae > Bolborhynchus > Bolborhynchus lineola. The sequence goes on along the minus strand of JAOEHX010026519.1, from coordinate 2,916 downwards.
TTCTGGTGAAAAATGGCAGAAGGCAAGGTAAATGAGTTGCTATTTTTATGCAGTGCTAAGTGACTATGCAGCTAAAGAATTTATTTGCTGGAGATGCAGTGAGCTAGAGGTCCTTTTTGGTTTGTTCTTTCCCATGAGCTGAATTTTAACACCATGCTTAGTTTAAGTCTATAAATGATGCACTATTGGATAGTTCTGGATAAGGCTACATGGGGGGAAGCCTCTTGCAATTAAAAAAAGCTCAAGATGCTGAGTAGTCTGTGATAGAACGAAGTTGCCTTGTAAAGGCTTGGGTTTCTTCCCTATAATTCTAATCTGTAAATTGTTACCTGGGTTTTGTTTTCATATATTTATCCATTAACTATTTTAAAAGGCAACCATTTCCTGAAGCAATAAAATGGTAACATTCCTGCAATTAACAATAGGAACATATGAAATTATGTAGAAGACTTGTCTGAATGATTAAATGCAGTTTGCCATCTCTGATGCTACTCTGTGCCTTACAAGAGGTGAAGGTAATGAAAACAGTAAGTTGATTTGCACTTTCCCACAAAATCTTGATCTGTTGTAACATACCAGCTTAAAAGTATGGTGGAGTTATGAAAACTACACATTTTATATGGAGAAAATGGTAACTGTTACATTGCCACCAGTCATGCCAGAGCTTCATCTCCCTAGAAGCAAAGAATCAAGAAGCAAGATACTTGAAAATCAGTCAAAATTAAGAAATTACAAGTAGATCAATAATATCCCAAAAAGTCTTGTTATGACCTCAGTTAGTTTTTTAAGCATAAGCAAGATAATCAGATCCATTTCCTGTCTGAAATGAGATCATTGCCGATTAACTTAGGACTTAATTACCTCTCTAAGGTACTGAACTTTAGGTGCATCATAGACTGTCTTAACACTCTTATTAGTCACTGAGTAACTCCAGTGCATCTTTGATTTTTTATTATTATTATATAACTATTATATTTACACTTACGATGCTATTAAAAAACAAACCCTTCAATATTATGTTACAGTTAATGCCACATAAAGGGCAGAAGCATTAAATAAAAGTAGAATTAAACAGATGATATAAGTTTACATTGGAAAACCACCAGTCCAGGTTCTGCTCTTTGCTGGGAGGCATCAGCATAAGAGTTTATACATTTAGAGGTATCAATTTTCCAGTGCCCAGCTATAATTGCTCTTTATTTCTGGTCATGAGCTATTGGATTTTCCAGCCCTTTAGCAGCTCAGAGGAGTCATGGTATAGCACTGTAATGCAATCCCTACCTTTTCAAGATGCTTCTTGCTTATTTGTTCTACAACAAAACTTGGGACTATCTTGATTTTTATTTTTTCTTTTCTCTCATGACATCCCAGCAATTTCTTTTTTTCCGACACCTCAGTGACCCAGTTTTCTTCTTTTGCTTCTCTTTCTGTTTTAATAACTACAAGCTGCTCTTTTTCCAAGGCTGAGAAGAATTTGTTCCATGTTTGCCAAGAATAAACAGTCCAGCAGAACAAGTGTTCTGTCTGCAAAACAGAGGAGTGAAGAGAGAAAAAGTTAGATTAGTGCAGGCATTTAAAGCTGTTCCTTTGCTCAAAGTGGATGTTAATGTTAGTTGTTTAGTGGCATGTGATAAATACCTCTAGATCACTGAGTGTCTGGAAATAAACCTACACTATAAGTGATATGCAAGTGTAACTATCTCTTGTGAGCTGCAATAACACCACCAGAATGTATGTTTTGTAAATGGGCATTTTGTCTTTTTTACAACCAGAAAATAGTCACTGTGAAAGTATTCCAATCGTTTATCTCAAAAATACTCTCATCTTGTCTATAAGTCAAATCCTTTTGGGGTGCCCTTATGTACTCTTTCCACCAGGTAGAACAGTATGATCAAGTCTTCACCTTTGGTTTTACCAGTTTTAGCTGCCATTTAGGCTTTGGCTGCTTTACCATTTTATGACTAAGCTAGACAAATGGAGCTAGGAAAGCCAGTGTACCTTTTGGCACTGATTATATTTACAGCAGGAGTGGGCTAACAGCAGTATTCTTATTTCATAGAAGAATCATTTCAGCTTTAAGAAAAGCTCACAGCTCCTATGTGTATTATCTTGCGGTTTGGCGATTGTCTGGGGTGTTTTGCTTGTTTGCTGTGTCCAAACTTAGAAAGTAAAATAATGTGATATCTGCTTCAAATCTGGACACCTAAACATAGGTGGATTTAGGATTTGCAGGGCTTGTTTTGAGAAAGAAAAGAGAAAGTTCTCAACAGAGAACTCTTTGACATGATTGAGCCCCATTCCTTTACAGTGCCTGAAGATCAGTAGCTTTCTTGGCCAAAACACTCCTGGATACCTGTTTTGTGACCAACTTGCTAACACTGCATATACACACATGGTGGTGTTGCTGCAAGCTAATCTAAAGCTTCTGCGTCTCTCCATCCACTGGTTATAGGCTGGGACTGCAGTTAAGATCTCCAACAATACAGCATCTCTGACAGTTACTGTATATACTTCGTGTACACATTTTCCTTTAAGTTATGTCTAGATTGGTCATGTAACATCTTACCTGGATCTAGGACTATGTCCCTTACAATAAAGGAAGTATCAAACCAGGGAAGTGGATTTAGCAGAGTCTGCCAAATATAATAGGTGAGCTATTGTTTCTAAAAAGGCAAAAGGAATACTAAATGAGACACTTTTGTTCTAGAATAGAAATATCCATCCTGAGAGTGTCCTTTCAGGGAGTAATTCCTGACTCACTTCCAGGAGTAATGTTGTGTGAAGACTCACCCCTTTCTGCTGTCTCGTATGTGCACTTTTGGAACAAGTCCAGAGGAGCACCACGAGGATGATCATGGGACTGGAGCACCTCCTGTATGAAGATAGGATGAGAAAGTTGGGGCTGTTCAGCCTGGA
>JAOEHX010026518.1:0-13581 GCA_025448015.1 Bolborhynchus lineola | reverse complement strand
CAAGCTCAACTTAGTCGTCCACTCAGCCTCCCTTGAGACCATCTTTGGCAGATGAGATTAATCCAAACAGTTCTCCATTCCATCATGTATGTGGGGACCAGCTGCCAGGCCAGGTCCACCCAGTGCACAGAGCTGAAAGAACGAGAGAGGACAGTTCTCACCAAAGGATGCACTGCTACTTGGGTATATCTGCCCCTGTGATTTTTCAGACCCCTCAAAAAAAAGGTGTCTTCCATGGAGGAAATGTGCTCACCAAAGCATCCCTCAAGTCCTGGAGCAGGAGCCAGACACATCCAATGACTCTCCTTGGATAGGGATGTGTGCAGCCCTCTCTCAGGAGGCAGTCAATAGGATTACTGTGGTTCATTACAGACAAAAGTGGAGCTGTCAGGTTTTATTTGCTTACATAGATTTTGGTGTGTAAAGTAACACCAAGGAGCTAAACTTTGCTGGGCAAATTGTTTTCCTCACACTGGGTTAACGATTTGTACAGAGATAGTTATGTGAGGTTTTCCGTGCTAACAAGACACTTTCAGAGGAGGTGGTTACAGTTCACCACATTGTGGAGCCATGACCGAAAAAACAAGAAACATTCCCTCAGGACAAGTTTTCCCAAAAGTGGGAGTTGGGAAGATGGCATTTGTATGAAAGTTGCCCACGAATGCAGTTCCATTCTGTAAAGCAGATACAGGGATGCAAAAGCTGGCCTCAGGGCCAGCATCCCAGCCAAATCCCTACAGGAAACCTCATGACATCTTCATAGCTGTGCAAATGAGAGAGAGAGACTCACACACAAGCACCAGGGGGGGCAGAATTTATGTCCCTACACATTTTAAAGCCTTTTAAACTGCCTTGCCTATAGTTAAATGGCGTAAATGAATTAATGCTTAACGCTACCACAGGCTGCAGCAGTAGCTTGACACCCCCGACAGCATTTCACGCCTAAGGATGCCAAAATGGCAGTCTCTGAGCAGGGCAGGCAGCAGACAGCGGCTTCACACCTCGGGCAGCCAGGGGATGCTTGCAAAGGGAAATCTTCCATAAAGAAGAACAGCAGCTCTGGGAGCCGACGCTTTGAAGCATCTCCAGCACACAGTGTTTCCTCCAGGCTGCCCGCACAAGCCGGAGGAGATGGGGAGGAGAGTGGGGAGGCTCGGGAGAATTCCCTCTCTGCTTGGCTAGCGACTCATCATAGCTCTGGGATGTGCCAACGAGGGCCAGGACTGCGTGAAGTAGAAGCTGCCAGGAAGAGGGGGCTCTCCCATTCTTCCTTGTTCTGTGTTGAGAGTGGAAACGTTTGAGGGGGAACAACCTCCTTGTTCATGTTAAACAACACCTTCTCTTCGCCTCTCTTTCCCAGGAAGATGAAGTATATCTTTGTGCCTGACCCAAACTTCAGCTCCATGACAGTGAGCTCTTCCTGTGTCCCTCATGCTGCTTCCTCAGGCCAGCAAACCCCTCAAAACATGCTTGAGCCTCTCCAGGCTATGGGAATACCAGCATCACATTCACCCATGTCTCCTTGGAAAACAAACCCAATATGGGACAGGGACAGAGGATGAGGATGAAGAGAGAGGTGGGACCAGCAGGCTGATGTTCCCAGCACACAGCAAGGCTCACCTGCATCCTGACTGCCCTTACTGTGGGCTACATCAGCCCCAAATCAGGCTGCCAGTGCTTAGTCCCACAGGAGATGAAGCCTTTCCCCAGGCTGCCCTCGGGGAACCATGATGTTCTTGTTGGAGCAAGAGAAAAAGCCAAGATAAAAAAAATAAATCCCAAACCCAGCCACTCTTGGATGATTCTAAATGAGAACTTAAGCGGCTGCCAGCCTATCTGCTGATAGCAGAAAGCAGATTGCAAGTGTAACAGGACGCAATCAAGTCAGACGATTCAATGGAGAGCACCAGAAGGCTTAATACTGGGACTACTGGCATTCTCAGCCTTTGCTAATGACTTAACGATTGTTTGCGCTGATTTGTGTTGGCTTCAATGCACAGAGAGCAACACTTTCTGTTTAACACTGGGGGAGACCATCAGGGATTTTACTGACTATCAGATGGATGCCTCCTCAGAGATATTAATCTCCAACACTTTAATGTTAAATAAATATGTTGAGGAAATGAACAACTGTCCCTCCATCTCCTCTCCAAAAAAAAGTCAAGTCTCCAGATTGGGCGCTCAAAGGATGAGTATTTTATGGGCAATTTCCTATCCAGCAGCATTATCTCAGGCAGGACTCAGTAGGAGTTTGTGCCACTGAAATCCAGCAAAAAGCACCAAAGGAAAGAAGAGGCTTCTGCTGCACAGGGCTACCACTCATTGTGGGAAAATCCCTCTCTAAATTCCCCCTCTTGCAACAGCAAGCTGCGCTGCCCTCTTGTACTAGATGGGTTAAAGCACAGGCAGGGCTTTGAAGCTCTAAAGCTGGGCCACCCTTTCTCTCTCTGAGATTTCTCTTCAAACTAAAGAGCTGTGTGTTTAAATTAAAAGCATTTCTCTGTGCTTGGGTTGTGAGTTTTGCTGCTTGCAGAGCTGTGCCAGTGGGTGCTCATCCTTCTTCAGGATGCTCTGCCCTCACAATCCATTCTTCATCAGCACAGAGGCACTTTAAAAGGAGGTTCCAAACCCTCACCTTGGGATGAGCAGCACCAAACAGCGCAGGCACGTGGGGATGGTCACCACGTACGCGTACACTCCAGTCACATGTAGGAGACTAATTAGTGAGTGAGAGGTAAGTAATAACAGCTCTGTGCCTATTGTGCAGCACCTAACAGCAGGCAGTGTCAACACTTTTTCATCAGGAGCTCGGCAATAGATGTGAATTGTTAATTCCCATTTAGCACTTCCTTAGGGATGAGGCCTGTCACACTGTAAGTATACTTTCAAAATCCACTCGCAGAAGGGAAGCCTGGAAGTTAAGTGGGGAATAGTGGAAAAAAGCCCACAAGTGGGGAATAATGGGAAAAAGGCCCACAGCAACAACCTGGAAAACAACACGGCAATGGCAAACAATAAACCTTTTGGAGGAACAGTCCCAGCGCCTCAGGAGCCTGCAACATCCTACATGTGGCACCTGGTTTGCTTCTCCTCCTCTCACTGGACAGTAGCACCAACAGCATCCTGCTTGCCCCACACTCAGGCTGCCCAAAATTTGGGACCCCTTAAAACAGGGCTGCGAAAGGAGACAGATGTAGGTCTCTCACTTCCGCAACACCTCTGGGGCAGTCGTGCCTTGAAAAGAAGCTTTCCATGGCTGCAGCCTGTGGGCTGCTGCCAGCCACCCCTCTGCCCCCCAGAGAGAAAAGGCTGATGCTTTTCTGTGGAACCACAGTGTGGAACAGGAAGGTGGCTGGAAAAGGGAGCAGGTGAGAGGAGGGAGGGAGGACCAGAGGAAGATGAGGCCAGGACAAGCTCTTCGCCTGTCAGATTTCATTACACTTTACACTTCATACACAGCTCAGCATGCCTGAGCCATCCCAGGACCAACCTGGATGCACTCATCACCCACTCACCCCAAGAACCAGGCTCTGGGGTTACCTATTTGCGAGCATCCTCTCCTTTGAAGTGGGAACCAGAAAGCTGCAGCTCAAGGTGCCGGTTTTGGAGTCATTATCTGCTCAAACCCCAGATGGTTCAATGAAGAGAACATGAAAGTTATCACAAAAGTCACATTTTTTAAACCAATCTCACAGGCCTTTGCTGACCACTTCATGGGGGCTTTCCTGAAAGCATTTATGAATACATATGTATGTGTACTTATCCTGTCACTAATCTAATATGCACATGTGTATATCTGGTGTCTGCTTTCGCTTGAGAGAGGCACCTTACCTTCAGTGCAGCTGACCTGGTGAATTCTCCCAGCAGATGCTTAGAGCTGCTACAAGCACCATCCTCAGCAAACATCAGCTCTGCTGCCCGTTCATTCCCTCTAATGCAATTAGAACAGATTAATATGGGTGACTAGATGTGAAAGACAAATGCACCTCACCATCTTCATTTATTAATTTGAGTCCTGCCCTTATCACACACTTGCTGCTCGCCTGACCTCCCTCAGATGGAGCACCCCTTTTTTTGTTGCTAGAAGATTAAGAAGAGCTCTGGCAGGGAGGGACAGAAGGCTGAAATGATTCAAGCAGCGGGAGCCCTGCAACAATAGTCCAGATTGTTTCTTTTACCAAGCAGGACATAGGTGGGAGCTTCACAGGCTCACTGGTGAGCTATCAGTCGCCTCTCTTGATCCTTCAGCAATCCCTAGTTTCAAAGGCCCTGGAAGGAGTGCGCAATTAATACCACTACAATTGCTCTGCATGTGGCATTGTGCACTTCACCTCTTTGCTTTTGAACACCAGACATTTGCTCACTGGAATGACATCCAGGCGCAGGGCAGACATCCTAAGCATAACCAACTCGCGTTGTGCTTGAATCACAGTAACAACACAAATGACAAAAAATCATGATCCACAGACTAGATTGGACCACACAATTGTCCTGCCTGACCTGCCATACAGCACAGCCTTTAGGTAACCAGCTGAAGAACCACAGCGTGTGTTTTAGACAATCCCTTGTTGGAAAGACTCTGTCACTTACTTCCCCTGCTAAATCATTTCACAATTTCGGAAAAGAATGCCACTTGCTTTTGAAAACAAGAACCTTTTGGACTGGATTTCCTCAGCTTTAGCCCCTATCTACTGTGTTTTGGTTTGCCTTTGTCTTCCCAAACTTGCAGCTACTGTGAACATTTCCCTTTGTAGACATTTGAGGACTGTGATTTCAACCTCGCCTTTCCTAAAATAAATAGGTTGAACTTCTTTACATCTTTCACAGGGAGACAAGACTTTCTGGCCTGAGGAAAAAGGTCAGGAACTGATGGCAACCTGGCAGGTCCTCTCTGAACCCTTTCCAACCTGTCAACGTCATTTGGATGTGCATCCCTGACTCCCAAAGGGATATAGCCTTCCAGTAATCACCTTCCATATCCCTGTTCCCCTATGTGTTTCCCAGCAGAATTTTATCTCCTTAATTTGACTTCACATTTACATATTTTTATCATATTTAAGTCATTTAAAGATGAATCTTGGCTTTGTTGGACTACTGTCTTTATAAATCAAAGAACACTTTCCATTCAGTTTGCTCCTCAGTTTACAACTAAATGTATTTTCTCAATGCATATTTTAATATTCAATGTTCAGTCCACTCCCCAGCATCCCAGAAAAAAGTAACTTAAATTGTGCCACCTCCTTCACCTATGACAATGTGGCCTGTAACTCTATGAGTGCAGACAGCCCAGCAAACAGCACATCTCCACAATTTATCTTACTTCCAGCGCCCAGGTTTCATTCTCTGTGTTGTCTCCAGCTGGGATGCTGCTGCTTTCCTGAGACTCTTAAAAAAGTCCATAACTTGTTGGTGTGATGGAAACATGGGTCCTAGAAGGGCTGCAGCTCATTTTCTGGTCCACCCTTGCCCTGTATGGCTGGATGTATCCTGAAAGGCTGAGCTCCCCATGCAGCATCTTCTCTAGGCAACTTGTTTCAGTGCAAAACTGTCTTTATAGTGAGAAACTATTATGTCGGCAATACATGTGCCTTGTTGCCGATTATCCCAGGGTTTTCTTGCTTTATTTCCAGTGGATATGAAGGGCAGTTGATGCTCAGCATTTTAATGGAATCAATATAGAGCAGATGACATACCATGTCTGCCTGCCAAATCCCGATTCAGAAGTCCCAAATCCTTCTGCTCAGGGGAGACCTTTGCTGTATAAGCTGTCATTCCTGCAGGCCACCTCTGAACCTCCTCATCTAATATATTAACTGGACACATGGCTCTCCAGCTGGCTGCATTTCTCCATCTGACGCTTCACCAAGCTGTGAACATCAGAGGCAAATACACTGTGGGCAGCAGTTTGCCCTCGGACAGCACTGTCCAGCTTCTGGCTCCAGCGCAGCAGCCACCAGTGCCTTTGGATTCTTTTCTGCTGTATGCCCCTGGTGTTCCTGGGCACACTGAGCCTGTGCCTCTCTTGGGGACTGATCCCCCCATGGGCAGGGAGTAGGTGAAGTCCTTCACTGCCAGTGGGTGACTGCTTAGCAGATGTTCACACAGTACCTTCCCAAGCAGTACCTTCCGACCAAGTGGGCTGCAGCAACCTTCCTCTTAACACCCTCCTCTCTTCCCTCTTTATATCTATCTCCAAACTCATCCAATAAATCTTCGCCTTGCTTCCTCCTGAACGTCAAATGAAGAACAGCCTTGGTATTTGCTGCAAAACTTAACCCCTGTTTTCTCTGCTTAGTTTTCCTGTGCCCTTCCCTATCTGTCTTTCCAAGCTGCGGTCTGTCCCCCAGAGTCTCCATGCTGCCTATTAAATCCTGCTTTGCTCCTCTGCTGAGTGCCCAAATACTTCCTGTTTATTTTCTGTACTTCTGGCATGATTTCTGAGGGATTTAATAACAAATCTGTTTATCTTTGCTAAATCCCTCTGCTGATAAGGGTCTTATTTACAAACAGAAAAGCAAAGCAAAGTCCAGATGGAAGTAAAAATTTCATAAAGCAGGTCCCTAATTTGAGATGTCCCTAAAGGCACTCAGCAGCTGAATTTTCTGAAGATGGCAAAGAACTGCCCTCTAAAACCCCTGCCCCTTAAGCTTAAGTTTAGGGACCTCTGGTCAGTAGCACCACCACTTGCTTAATACTGCAGAAAACTGAGGATGCTGTCATGCAGGTATCCACAGCTCTTTCGTGGATGGAAATTAAATAAACACATTGCAGAACATGTGGCAATCGGAGTCTGCAGCCAGTGACAACCTCTTTCTCCTACAACAATTACTTTAAATACAGCTCCTAATTTTCCAGAGATGGAATTAGCAAGGCAGAGATTGTCCCAACAGTGACATTTCTTTTCCTTTTTCTTTTTGGTGTTTTTACTTTTTACTAGCTTCATAAAATCCTTTTTTCATTGACTCCCAACTCCCCATTAAGGGAAAGAGAAGACAGGGCAGGTTGTCATTGCCGAGAAGCACTGCAGCTATTTTTCATTTTGACAGCCAGTGGCATATTACATTGGAGGCACCAGCTGTGTGGAAAACTGCACAGTGCTGGGTTAAGGCTGACCACAGGCCATGCTTTGGTCCCCAGACATGCCCTGAGGCACTTGCTGACCGAAAACGAGTTCCACCTGCTGCTGCACTGCCCCACTGCTCACCAAAAAGGGGAGCGAGATGGTACATTTTGCCCATGGAGAGAGGCTGGCAAGAGTGAAAGCTGTGCCAATGAGCCAGGAAGGGTAGCCAGCTTTTCCCTACCGCCCAAACATCCCAAAAGAAGGAAGAATTTGGGATTTTCTTTTAAGGTGCTCAGAGTGGCAAGTACTTTTGCTGGTACCTTGTAGCTGCAGAGCGCTGCCAGCCTATTTCTCCTGTTCCTCAGACAAAAATGTACATTTAAACAAATACAACATGGTGATAGTGTGTCTGAGGTATGTCTGCATCTTTCAGTAAAGCTTTCTGTGCTGGTTTTGTCTGGGACAGAGTTAATTATCTTCATAGACACTAGCATGGGACTATGTTTGGGTTTTGTGCTAGAAACAGTGTTGATAATTCAGGAATGTTTTCCTTACTGCTAAGCCATGCTTACACGGAGTGAAGGCCTTTTCCTCCTCCTCACTCCACCAGTGAGTGGCTGGGGGTGTGCAAGAAGTTGGGGGGGGACACAGCCAGGACAGCTGACCCAAACTGCCCAAAGGGATACTCATACCATATGATGTCATGCTTGGCATATGAAGCTGGGGGAAGAAGGAAAGGGGGGGATGTTTGGAGTGATGGGATCTACCTTCCCAAGTAACCACTACACATGGTGGAGCACTGCTCTTCTTGAGGTGGCTGACATCTGCCTGCCCATGGGAAGTAGTGAATTAATTCCTTGGTTTACTCTGTATGAGTGCCTTTTGCTTTGCCTTGAACTATCTTTATCTCAACCCACGAGTTTTAAGTTTTACCCTTCTGATTCTCTCCCCCATCCCACCGGGGGGCAGTGAGCGAGCAGCTCTGTGGGGCTTAGCTGCCGATTGGGGTTAAACCACACTCTTTTCTATAACTTTTTGAAGAAAGTAGAGAGACTGTATATAACATCCCCGCATTCACCCAAGGAAAAAGGATCAAGTGCATAGCTCCCTACCCAAGTTGCAAAACTTCAGGCTATTGCCAAGGAGCTTCATGTCTTGCTCCTGAGAAGCTGACAGCTCGGCTAGGACCACAGACAAACTGCTCTACCAGGGAAGAAAATCGAAAGAGACAAAGACAGGTATAACATTTACCTTCTTTATACATTGCTTCTAGATTAGAAAACCTGAACTAACAATATCATGGGTATGCACACGTTTATATTGCTTTTGAACACCATTTAGCTGCTTAAATGAACACTGCAAAGATGTTAGCTTTGCACATAGCTTTTATTTATAGGGCAAAATTGATTTGAGCAGTATTTAACTCAACACAATTGTGTGTGCACTAAGGGTATGAACAAACATGACACCATCTCTTCTGCTCAGGGGCTGAGAGTTTCCTAATCATGAGGGCAATGACAATCCATGATTACATTTAGGCTTCTCATTTGGATGTGCTGGGAGAAGGGGAATCAACAAGGAGAGTGCCACTGAATTTGTTAAAAAGTTTGATGATTAGAAATGAAAAGGTAAAGCTCTTTATGAGTCTCACAACCGTGCAACCCCTGCCTTTTCACACTGCTGTCCAGACACACAGCTAAGGCTCCTTCCAAAGGACAGCATTTACTGTATCACACCCCAGTCTCCCTGTGTCACTCAGTTTAACTGTTTATCAACTCCTTCGGGTTTTCCCTCAGCACTTTGGCCCTTGCAGAACTTTCTCAGCTATCAGCTTTCATAGAATCATAGAACCATAGAATCACAGAATGGTGTGGATCAAAAGGCACCTTAAGGATCACGTATTTCCGATCCTCCTGCCACAGGCAGGGACACCTTCCACTAGACCAGGTTGCTCCAAGCCCCATCCAACCTGGCTTTGAACACTGCCAGGGATGTGGCAGCCACAGCTTCTCTGGGCACCCTGTGCCAGGGCCTCATCACCCTCACAGTGAAGAACTTCTTCCCAACATGCCCTTGTAAGTAGTCCCTTTCCAGCTTTCTTGAAGGCTCCCTTTAGACACCAGAAGGCTGCTTATAAAGTCTCCCCGGAGTCTTTTCTTCTCCGGGCTAAACCACCTCAGCTCTCTCAGACTGTCTTCAGGACGTATCAGCCAGGAAATCTCAGGCTGCACTGCAAAAAGTGGCACGCGTCTTTGGCTTCTCCAAGTCAACAGCAGCACCTCTTCTACCTACTTGGTAGATGAACTGAAGAAAATGACCACATTCCTGACACCTAAAGGTGCATGTTTGCACACTGAAAAATATTCCCTGCAACTGTCACTAGAGACACCAACAGACATCAAGCTTACCTGAAACAAAGCCACCTTTCCTCAGTGCCTAGCTATAGACACAGAGAGCATGTCTTCAGACACCCAATTTGAAAATGTGGTTGCAGGAAATAAGTGCTCAGTCACTCCTTCACCTTCTACCCCCATTTTCTGAGGAAGCCAGAATACGTTTCCAAAGAGAAAAGACACCAGAAGTCAACCAAGTAAAGTGCCACCCCTCACGAGAAACCAGAGACCAGGCCTTCATTCCTCAGCCTGCACCCTTCCCTACAGCCCTTGAGAGGGGTCTGTTTCCCTTGCATGAAGGATTCAATATTTCACTCCCACAGCCATGGAAAAGCAAGCCTGGAGCCCCAAAGGACAAGCTCTACCTTCAGATCTGGAGGAGATCTTCCTGCTCCACGGCTCCTTAGGCCTCTCTTACCCTTGCTCCAGTGACAGGGTCTTCCTCACACCAGGGCATGTGTCCCAGCCACAGCCCTGGAGGCAGGTACTGCCCACTGGGTGCTGCCTAGGCTTTTCAGCACAAACACCCAAGCAATCACACGGCTACAGTCGCTGTCAGAGCCATGAACAAAACAACTCAAATTTAATCATGCCTCTGAACTGGGTTTTGCACAGACATTTTAAGCCAGAGCTGAATTTGGCCCAGTAAGCTATGTGAAGCAGGTAGTTAATATAACCCCCGTGATTCTTAACTGCAGAGCCAAAGAGTGAGGAATTATTTGCACTGTACACCTTCCCCAACGTTTTGTGCAGAGGTTTGAGAGGGGGGCAAGCACATTCCGTCGGTAAGTCAGGTAAGTCATGCCCTGGCTGCCCCAACATCCTTCATGGGGTCATTCCCCAAAGCTCATTGCTTTTCCTCTGAGAGGAGCAAGGCCCATGCTCTTCTAAACCACTGCTAAAATTGCATGTAATTATGCATTGTACTCACAAGTGATCTAACTGCCAAGGGACAGGATGCTTTTTATCTGATGTTTTGCCTGACTGGCGGGACCTCCCAAGTGCCTGTCCTGCAGTCGCACTGTGACCATCAGACCTCTGGGCTTTATTGTTATTAATTCTCTGCTCAAAGAGATTGAAACACATCATTCTGCTCCTAGCAGATCTCAAAGGACAGCAAAAGCTGTTCCTGAGCAGGATAGCAGCAGACACTCACAGTTTGGAGTGAGCTTTTCGATAGGATTCCCAACTCCATGTACTTAATCTGTTGAGCTGTTTGTTTGGTTTTGCTTTCCATTTCTTACAGGTTCAAAGCCCAAACAAGAAGAAATGTTTCTGGATTAGCCCTAGAAATAGCTCCAAAATACCACAAGAGCCAAGTGTATTTCAGCACACTTCCAAAGTGCGTATCTTTTCTTTACAGCAGATGCTTGTTTCAAAAATGCCTGCAATTAATGGCTGGGAACAGCATGTTTGGGCAGTAAAAGCCTTTTTCCCCCTCAACTCTCTAAGGATGAGAGCATGAGAGTTTTTTTCAAGTCTCTCTTTGCTACGGTGAAGTTCAGGCGCTTTTTTCTCCCCATTTGATAAGTAAAGGTAGGGCAAAGCAAAACAGACCAAAATTTTCTCATTCAATAAACACATTGAAGCCAACAGAACTTCTCCAAGAGAGAAATCAGATCCCTGTCTCTCTCATTAGGCTGCTAAGGGATACCGGGAAAAGTGCCCTGTAGAGCAAGCTCCATTTGACAGAGGCACGTGTAACAGAATGACATTGATTTGGAAGCCAAAAGATCCTGTGGTTTGTCAAAACGCAGTCGGACTACGAGATGGCACCGGGTCAATTAGGAGGCTTGTAGGTCAAGATAGCTGAGCACAGCCCCAGGCGAGCAGGAGTGGCTCTGGTAAATGAGCCTTGTGCTCTGGGAGGGAAGACAGCACTGCTGGTTCAGCAAGGATGGGTCCCGGGTTTATTGAGCCTGGTGATTGCAACAGGCTCCCATTAGGGCAGTAAAGTTAAAAAGGTAAAAAAACAGCAAGAAAAGAACAGAGAAGTGAACCACACCTATGACAGGAAGCATTTCAAAAATGCACTCTTCTCTCACATTCGTACGTGCAGGTCAGACACGCATGAGTTGGCACAGCAGAACAGTAGGAAAAGAAAAGAGTCCCAGCCCAGTGTAAAACTCCGGCTTGTGGCTTTGGGATTGGTGTTTGGTTTCAGACTACTTTCTTTCTTTTTGCCCCTTTACCCACCCAGTCAGCCAGGTTTGCAGCTGCTTGCTCGGGCAAAGGGAAGAGAGGGGCCGTGCTCCCACTGGAACAGGGAGTTGGTGGAGCGGAGTCCTGCCAAAACCAGCCACCTGTTTTTCCCAGCTGCAAAGGGAGCACGGGCATGGAGGGATCTGAGCCATGCAGGGGAGGGTCACCTCACCCAGCACAATGCAAATACCAGAGAGAGGCACGGAGAGGCCCGGCCAAACCCCGTTGGTGCCCTGCCCTGGTTAGGCAGAACAAGACATGCAGAGGACAGAGGGGTCTGCAGGTGCTCCAAGAGTGGCTTAGGAGAAGACAGTGCTTCACACCTGCTAAGTGTGCTTGATCCCACCAGTGTCAGCTGGATGTGCCACATCAGAGGAAAACTCAACCTTAAGCTTTCATAGCAGACTTGAAAGAGTTTTAAATACTGATTAAAGCCTGATGGAAATCAAGCGAGTGCTGTGATAGCACAAAAAAAAACTGGCAAAATTGAGACAGTCTTTGACAGTTATTAGCGTCATTTGCTCTTCCAGAAGCAGAGGCTGAGCCTATTTGTACAGGTTTAGGCTGCACGAGACACTCTGAAGCCAGTTCTGTGGAAGCAAACACAAAGACCTTTGTCTAGAAACCCCACGTTTTTTCCTATGGGACGGGGCTAGCCAGATCAGCACCTTCCCAAGGGCCGGGGAGCACGAGCTGCCCAACGCAGATGTGGCAGGAGTGACACTGCCATCAGTGCAGAGCTGTTTTAGCAAGTTGCAAGGACAACCTTCTATCTGCAGTAGTCTGCTTCTGAAACGTTTCACCAAAATTATAGCAGAACCAAAAGCCAGAGAACAACCTGCGATCCGAAAGACAGATTACCCGCGATGATCTGACCTTCCTAGAAATCCCTCTGATACGCACCGAGTGCGCAGGGTTTGGCATCTTGCTAAAGCTCTTTCTCACCAGCCCAGAGGACAGCCGGGGATCCTGGGTGCGATGAGCACAGCGCCTGCACACCTTCTGCTGCCCTTCCCGGGGTGAAGAGAACATCCGCGGGTGGCAGAGGGTCTGGCCGGGAACCTAATGCTCTCCTAAAATTCCTCCTTGGCCTCGCAACTCCTTCCGGGCAGGCCGGAGTAGAGCAGCTCGGGGATGCCCACAGCGAAGGGGAGGCGAGCGGGTCAGTCCGCGCTCAGGACTCCGGGGTTCGGCGGTGTGAAACCCCAGCGCCGGTTCCCGGAGAGGCGGGTTTGCACACTCTGCTCCCCGCAGCTGCCCGGCTGGAAGGGGTCCAGCTCCTCCGGCGAAGCGGGGCGGCGTACGGCGGGGACGGCAGCGGCTACCTGTCGCTCGCTTGGGACGAGGGCTGGCAGACCAGGGGGTGCACCGAACTCCGCTCCCTGAGACCGGCAGCCAGACCGCTCCGTCTGCGCGCAGAACCGCTCCTCCTGCGGAGAGCAGTGAGAGAGAAGTTCGGAGCGGTGCCATCAGCCCCGTTCACATCGCGCTGCGGGCTGTTATAGCCCGGTGTGTGCCACTTTGCCGTGCGCTGGGACATCCCCTCTCACGGGCCCCGCCGCCTGCGGAGACGGGACTTCATTTTGGGGAAACCTGGGCAGATTTTGTTGTTTTAAGTTGTTTTCCGTCTCTTCTGGCGGGGACCTTTTCTTTCACTCTGCCCGCCGGCTACCGAGCGGCGTTACCGTCTCCCAGCCCCCGCCGAGCCAGGGGGACAGGCAGGCGGGCTCCCGCGGCGTGGGAAAGCGCCGCCGGCCCTCGGGGGAAGAGAATGGCGAGGGGGAGGGATGCGGGAGGGAGCGCCCCGCGGACCCGGCTCCCGCGCAGCGCGAAGCGGTGCGAGCACAAGAGAAAGGGGAGAGGGAGGAGGGGGCAAAAGTGGGGACGGGGAACCCCGAAAGGCCGAAGAGCGGAGGCAACCTC
>JAOEHX010026513.1:18839-30769 GCA_025448015.1 Bolborhynchus lineola | reverse complement strand
TGATGACACCATGCTGGGTGGTTCGGTCGATATACTGGAGGGAAGGAATGCCATCCATAGGGACCTTGACGCGCTTATGAGGTGGGCTGATGCCAACCTGATGAAGTTTAACCATGCCAAGGTACTACACTTGGGTCAGAGCAATCCCAGGCACATCTACAGATTGAGCAGAGGAGATTCATAGCAGCCCTGTGGAGAAGGACTTGGGGGTGTTGGTTCATGAGAAAGCTAACATGAGCTGGCTTCAGTATGCGCTTGCAGCCCAGAAAGCCAACCACATCCTGGGCTACATCAAAAGGAGTGTGACCAGCAGGTCGAGCGAGGTGATCCTGCCCCTCTACTCTGCCCTCGTGAGTCCTCACTTAGAGTATTGTGTGCAGTTCTGGTGTTCTCACCATAAAAAGTACATGGAAGTGTTGGAACAAGTCCAAAGGAGGGCCACAAGGATGATCAGGGGACTGGAGCACCTCCCATCTGAAGATAGGATGAGAAAGTTGGGGTTGTTCAGCCTGGAGAAGAGAAGGCTGAGTGGAGACCTCATAGCAGCCTTCCAGTATCTGAAGGGAGCCTATAAGGATGCTGGGGAGGCATTCTTCATTAGGGACTGAAGTGATAAGACAAGGGGTAACGGGTTCAAAGTTTAAATTGGATATAGGGAGGAAGTTCTTTACTGTAAGGGTGGTGAGGCACTGGAATGGGTTTCCCAGGGAAGTTGTGAATGCTCCCTCCCTGGCGGTGTTCAAGGCCGGGTTAGACATAGCCTTGGGTGATATGGTTTAGTGTGAGGTGTCCCTGCCCATGGCAAGGGGGTTGGAACTAGATGGTCTTAAGGTCCTTTCCAACCCTAACTATTCTATGATTCTATGAAAGTCTCTACTATTGATGGTGTCTCAGGAGCTGTTTTTCTTCCTACTTTCTTACTCTTTTTTTCTTGATGAAAGTTACTATCTTGAGGTAATATGTCTTAAGGTATTCATGCTTCGCTATAATGTCTCAATAGTTAAGTAAACCTAAATACTAGATAAACTTGCAGATCCTGAAGGCACTTGTTACCTCTAAGTGCTCATGTGTGAGAACGAGCAGCAGAACTAACCCAAACCTGTCTAACTAGTTGCCTACAATGCATTCTAATAAAAATACCCAATCTAGGAAGAGATTATTAGTATTTCATAACTGTGCATTACTGAGAGTTGCTGTATGTGCAACTATACTATAGCTTTGCTTCCTGCCCAAGAGGATAGTGCAAGTGGTGATTGAGTAATTTTTGTGCTTCTCACAGGCTCTTGCATATGATCTCTCCCATGCTGTTTTGTCCTTTCTTCTGTTACTCTCACTGAAACCAAGTACAGAATTGAGCCCCATAGCCTTCTAGAAAGAAAATGCATTCAGCTGGTATTTTGTTTGCTCCTGTGGCAAACACAAAGGTATTGTGGCAGTGTTAGGAGTTTGAGAAGAAAGGAGGTGAGTGTGGGTGATGAGACATAAAAGAGATTACATTTGAGAGGGAATCAGATAAAATTCTTTTGCCAAGCTTGCAGGGAAAGACTCATGCATAAATTAGCCCATAATAAGCTGTGAGGTAAAACCTCTCAAGATTTAGTGGTTTTTTTTTTGTTTTTTTTTTTTTTTTTGTTTGGTTTTTAAGAGATGAAGAGGATAAGAAGCTTCTTGTTGCAGAGTGAGAGGGTTAAGATTTTTCTAATAGTGCTGCAGGAAAAGGAAGTGAGAGCTTGAGAGGGAAGGAGAAAGTCCTTTCTGCTCCCCACTTGGTAAGAAGGTGCAAAGCAAGGCAAAACAGGGGCTAGTTCCTAAGTGAAATACTTTTCGTGTGAACTACTGGACACAAATTTAGTATGTTGGTGTACTTCTGGGTCATCAAATCTGTTGCATTGTAGGAAGAAGTGTTGTAAAGATTCATTTATAAATTCATGTGTAAGATGAATATTTTCACGTCATGCCTGATTTAAAAGCAAACAAAAAAACCCCAACAAAAAGCCCCAAGCCCCAGAAAATGCCCTCATTCAGACTGCTGCAGTTGTGTTTGCATAAGTAACCAGAATTTCCATGGAATGTTCTAACCAAATTTCACTAATTATTTGTTAGTAACATTAAATTTCCCTATATTGTTTTGGAAATACCTACTGAAACGGTGTGTTTGCATTTTCTATGGACTTAAGCAAGCTCATGATTTGCATAGATGTCTTCTGACCCAGGTCTTTCTCCCCTATTTTTAACTGCCAAGTTCTGTGTTGTGAAATAAGATTCTGTTTGCATGTGCTCACTGCTGCTTAATGTACCGTTCAGGAGATGATGTGGTCAACGGCTGTGATCAAGGAAGGGATCGTTAGTAGAAGTGATTGGCAGATTTTACATTCAGCTTCCAAAGATACATTGTTTTTGAGCTTCTTTGCTAGTGTTTGAGAACTGAAATGGGCTGCAACTTTTTATTCCCTTTTACTGAAATAAAGTATTAGAACTTAAAAAAGATTTATTTGTTTCAATAACAGGAGGAATGCTGAAACTGGTCCAGGACAACTGCTTTTAGGATAAGTTGGCTAACTCAACATGAGACTTTAGGAAATGAAGAACAGTTCTTGTTCTTCTTGTATAGGAAATACAAAACCTGACAAGTCTGTTTTGACTTAGAAGTGTCATGCATCTAGATAATTTAGGTTTATAAAAGACCTTCCAGCTCTGGGGACTTGGTTTACATCCATCACCTGACTGTAGGTTATATGGCTGACAGATAAAAATGCTACTTGTGATGATATTAGAAATTATTGTACCTCTTGTGAACTTCAGCTATCTCAACAGTTTCAAGAAAGCAGAATACAGCAAACCTTTTGAATCAAAATCAGCTGTTAACAAAAGCCCATGAAAGCCTTCAACAAATACTTAACTTCTGTATCCGAATTTCTTATTAATATTTTCTTAGCCTTGTCTGTGAGAGCACAATTCTTTCATTCAGTAGTGGTTTTTTTTTGGTTTTTTTTTTTTTTTAAATTTATGAAATATTAGTGTGTTTAATAAGACTGTCTGAAATGGAAGGAATGCTGTAGAAATAACAATAACTCACCTTTGCAAAATTGCTGTCTGTAAGTGTGGGTTGGGTTTTTTGGTTGGCGCAGGTTTTTGTGGGTTTTTTTTTTTTTTTTTTTTGGAAAGCAGAAATTACTTTTCTGGTTGTGAGAAAGATTGGAGGAGATGAGATTACTGCAGTAGTTTATCTCTGAAGGGCATTTTTCATGTTTGCTTCTGTCTTTCCTGGGATTAGCAGTTTTAAATAAATGTTTTCACATGAGGCTATGCATAACTGCTTGTTTCTCCCTCAGTTGTCATCTGTTTTCTACAGAATTCATTGTCTTGAAATATCATAGGGTTATTAACCTTGTAGATGGAGCAACACTGAGCTCAGGCTTTCCGATAGGCAAAGCATTAGCTATAGCCTGTGCTTCCTGTGAGTATTGGATTGCTTGCTTAAGGGTAAGGGTTCTGGGCTGACAAAGAGCACAGTTAAGAACTGGGGACAGTTTCAGACAGTATGGCTTCAAACATGTGTTGCCATAAACTTGATCTTGTGTGATATGATTATTTCTTTGTTCATCCCCTGCTGACTTCAGTAGAAGAGGCTGTTGATTTCATTTTATAGTCAAGTAACAATAAATGTTATAGGCAATTGACTTGGAGGCAGGAACTAGATCTGCTGGAATTGAAACTACATCCAGAGGTGTGTTTCATTATTTTGAAACAGTGTATTTAGTTTCCTCATGCATTAATTTCAGGAAGAATAAATCCTTTTCATGTGGCCAGAAGGTTTTTCTGCCTCTTTTGGCCCTCCTTTCTTATCCTGCCTTTACTAGAGCACTTGGAAGCATTCACACAGGTAATGCTGGGACTCTGCTCCAACTGCAGTTGTCCTTGACCCTCCCGTCTGTTTGGTGTGTCATGGGGTCCAAGTGCCTGAAGAGATCTGATGATACAAAGGCCACTCATGTATGGAATTCTACCAGCATGAGATTTATCGTTTCATTCCCAAGTAGTTTGTTTTGAGGGATGCTTGCTTCTTATCTCATGAGTTCTGCAAATTCAGCAGTGTTTAAAGAAAATTCTCACCCTGTTAGTACTTCCATGGATTATCATAGATTCATGCTAAGATAAAACACCTTGCTCACTCAAAATGCCATGTTTGTTGCTTTGGTTAATTATTGTTAGTGCAGCTGACAGTGGGTTTTAGCCTGTGTCTTCAAATGTGTCTATTCCTGAAATAGAGTTCCTGTTTGAGTTATTGCCATGTTCTCAGTGGTGGTATAGACTTGAAAGTTAGCTTTATTTTCATACCTGTTAATTAAAACCACTCATTGCAGAGGATAACCAGTTGTTCCTTTGCCCAGTTCTGTCATGCTCCAAATATGGAACAGAGGCAGACAAATTACAAAATTCAATTTGTTCTTCAGTTCTGAGCAACCAAAAGAATGTTCCAAGTTGAATGCCATTTATTCTACCTTTACCATGATTTCAGTGGTGGGAAAAAAATATCAGTGTAAAACTTTATCCAAGTGATGCTCTTAATAAACTACAGAAGGAGCTTGAGAGAAGCCTATTCTGACTGTGGAGCATGGAGTTCTAAAGTTCAAAGGAAGTGGAACATGTCTTACGTTCCCTAGGAACAGATACAGTGATTGCTAAATAAAGACCTTTTTTGTTGGAAGGTAGGAAGACTCTGTTAGTGGCTGGAATAAAGACATCTGTAACTTCATGAAATCCTCTTCACCTGACATTGAAATGAGGAAAAAAAGTGGAGATCTTGATTACCTATTATGATTTTTTTAATTTTTTTTTTTTCTCCTCCACGATTTCAGCCTGAATTCTGTTAGACCTCATGGTGACTCTAGCATTTGATTCTGGTCCTCATTTCTTCTTGTGAGGGTGTTTCTTCAACTCTGCAACTTTCCAACTATAACAAATGTGCTCCGTCTCACTCTGCCCCTACAGAATGTTGTGTGTTGCTTGTTACTTATGATTTGGATGCCAACTTTTATATCCAAAGGCTAGTTTGTTAACTAAAAATTACATCCACATTGTGTTGGTAAGCTTTCATGTAGGTCTGACCACAAGAACTGAAGATTTCACAGCAGATCATTTGAGCTGGGAGGTCTGAAGAAAAAGAGCAGAAATTGCGTGACAGGTCTCTGATAAATCTGGGTGTTCCATGTGCTCTGTAGGAAGCATTTGATTATGTTGTGAGCTAGAAAAGAAAAAGTGAATAATTGTGGTTTTTAGGCCATTGTCCTTCTGATAAGTCTTGCATTGAGTCATTTTTTTTTTTTTTTCTGCTACAGGTGAACCTAGTGCTTGATAATGGTTTAGAAAAAACATCTGCATTTGGTGTTTCAAACAGGTTCTCACCAAAAAGGCACCAAAGGAATACAGGCTTCCTAGTATTTGGTGATTTAATAGTAATTTCCTACCTTTCGAAGTTGCAGTACTTGGCCATTGAGAAAGGGATGTGGTGCACATTAAGCTGGACTGTGTACTTACTGTATGGTTTTACAGTATGGATTTAGGATCTGTAGTTATAAAATGACTGAAAACAGACAGCAAGTGTACTTGCCGTTTATAGTGAGTCACAAACATTCTTCTTATAAGTGATTTTTTGAAACAACTGGCAGATGCTTCTCTGGCATAGTTGAGATGACCATGTGTTTGTGGCCTTGGTACGTAATTCACTGATAAATAAACATTTGTTCTGTCTTTATTTCAGAGGTATTTTTTTTACCTTGCTGCTGCTATTCCTTATTTTAAAGTAACAAATCCTTGCATGCAGTATCCTTTCTGGAAGGGGAGGTATTTCCTTAATCTATTCATTATCTGTAATCAAGCCTGTCTATAAGTTCGGGTACAGCTCTATCCCCTGCTTTAATGTAGCAAATGCTGGAAGAAATTACTTGGAGCAGCAGAATAATTTTACAGCTTTCAAGGTTTAATGCGAATGCTTCAGTTTTTACCTTTATAAACAGGCTGTCAAATCTGCTTATGCCAATCTGTTATAAAATAAACCCATTCGTATGAATTTCACAGTTCTCAGTCACTCAGGATATTTTAAAGCCGGTCTAATTAAAGCAATGGCAGTAACCATGTAGGGGATTGAAGCTCCATGAGTCTTCAACAGTAGGTTCTGGGTGAGGGTGCACTGACTGAAGTTGTGTTCTCTTTAGTTATAAATACAATTTTTTTTTTGTTATTACAGTGCAAATTTTGTCACTGAATTTTAGTAAGATGAAGGTTAGTAAGATTGCCAATGGTTTGATACAACAGAGACGTTAAAACTCTGTGGTTGTGACTGTGAAATAGTCTGAAACTGTTGTTAAGAGTTAGAAGGTATCTGTGCTACAAAGACTTGCTTTTAATTTTCTGAATTACAAACTACTGGAAAGAAGGAAGAGGACATAGTTGGGTTATTTGAAATGGTTTTGGAATAGTTCCAGTCTCCTCATGCTGCTATTAAGAGACCTCCCAATCCCAATCTATTGAAGTTATAGCTGGGTAGATTTTTCTTTTAATAACAGAAAATCTTAGCACAGATTTACAGTTTTATTAATCAGCTGTCATCTCATGCATAAAGAACACATCACCTATGACAGGTAAAGATTGGATTTTTTTTTAAAGTATTTATCATCTTTTCTGAGACTGTGGAAGTGCACAATATGAATGTGTTTAATGGCCAGTAGCTTAGCATCACTTTAAGAACTTGTCTGTTCTTTAACATGCACATTTGCTTCTGTTCATAGACTGGTTTACAGAGGAATAAACAGAAGGGCAGTCATATCAGCAGTGGCTTTTAAAGGTACATCTGGGGACATTCTGTAGATAATAGAACAAAATCTGAGTATAGTTCACTTTTAAATATACGGTGATAACACTTTCAGTCTATTCATAATCTGATGCCAGTGGTGTTCTTAATATGGTCTCCTTTATATGGCTGGAACATGCCAGATTTTCCAGCAGGCTAAGCTCTGTGTAGCTGTTGTGCTGCATGTCTCTTATACATAATGGAAGTCAGATATTTTTAAGAAAAGGCTAATTGTTGTAATCAGTTGCTCTATGTTTGAATGTCTCTGCCAATTCAGAAACATTTATGGCAGAATTAATTTTAGAATGTTAATTTCAACCAACCAAATGTTCTCCTTCTTAATTGGAAGTTTTTATATTTAAACTGACAACAAAAAAATAAACTCACGGTTTTAAAAATTCCCAGATTATATTCCGAGTCCTGAGTTAGGCTTCTTTTGGGCATACGTTTATGCAAGTACCTGACATTGGCAAGTCCATAAAATTATTGGAAAATGGAGAAGGAAACTATGCATGGTGTTCAGTGCATTTGGGAAGAGTAACATTTGAAATGACACAAACTTCTCTTTTATTACTGCTGTTTTCAGACATTCCAGAAGGCTTTCAAGTGTGAACCTGAAGTCTTGGATGTAATGGAAGATAAAGTGCTGCATTCTGGTGTTACTGTATGTATATGCTGAGGTAGCTGGTATCAGCTGGGTCATTTGAAGGGAGACCTAGCAGAGTTTAGAGGGTATCATCAGGTGATGACACCAGTGAGCTGTGTAGCAGTCAGGGCCCTTTTTGAAAATGGAGATTATAAGGACTTTGTGAGATAAAAGATTCAGAAACGCAGTATGAAATGTAGCATATTTTTTCCGTTCCATAGGGTGTTTTCCTTGTGTGTACCTGGATCAACCTTGGAGATTCTCTTTTTACTCCAGCTCTTTTGAGCTTTGCATAGTAAAGACTGGCATATTTGGCCTTGCGTCCACTCCCCAAGTTTACTTTTAGGTGTTGTTTCAGACAAGATGAAACCTTAACTTTCAAAGATTATGTAGTCATTGCCTGCTAGGGAGGTTGGCTTCCCACCGTGCTACTAAGGGGAAAGTCCAGGCCCAGGTTTGAGCAGATGATATGACAAACGTGTCTTTCTGTATGAAGAGTCCCTTCCCGTGCCCTACATGTGTGCTTTTCTGTTCGTGGTACAATGTCCATGGACATGGTTTCACCATAGCATGATGAGGTAAAAGTCTTCTAGTTTCATCCATTCTTTTCATGCCAAAATCAGCCAAATATAGCTCAGGTGTTCATGTCATACTGAACTTGTCTGGGACTGGGCTGTAGGAACAACTTGAGCTGCTGTGAAGTTTTTCAGCAGAGCAGCTGACTGCTGCCCTTGAAGGTGAAAAAAGACAAACCTTTTAAAGGGCTGATGTGGTCATAGATTTCTTTTAAATTTCTGCTTACTATACTTACTGTTTCACATTTTGAGTTTCTTTTGTCACCTCTCAAAATGAACTAATATATATGCATTGAAATTTAGCATGTGTATGGTTTTCTAGAAATAAATTAAGATCAACCTGTAGATTCCCAGCCTCTGTCATTTGTGACTGGTTGCTGCATGGAGGAAAAGGAGCTGGCTGAACTGCTGACTGGATAAGGCCTGATACGGTTTGAAGCTAATGATAAAGTCTGTTGGAGAACATGTGCCCTAGGGATACCATGTGTGGATTTTTTTGGTCTTGTAATTTGTTGGGCTTAGTGGCTAGTTCTATATGCATAAAATACACTTAAGCATAGGAACTTGTGGCTTTTTGGAGAAGGATTAGGTCCCTTTTCCCAGTCATTCATAGACACTATTTCTGTTAATATTACCTTTGTAAAGGGCTGTGGCCATGTGCTGTATGTAGAATTAAATCTGTGAGCAGCTTGCATAAGGTAACCAGTGTTCAATGTGATCAGTTTTAGTGGCTTTGCTGCCATGTTTCAGATGCCATGGAGAGTTCTTCAGTTAACTTCTAGGTGTACTTCAGTGTTGTGGTTTTGCCTATTTTCTTCTTTTTGGGGGTGGCGGTGGGGTGTGAAGAGACTGCATGGGGAATAGTTGGTACTTCTTGGTCTTGATCTCCTGCTAGTGATTAACTTTATGCTTCATGGAAGCAATGAAACAAAGTGATTAGAGCATAACAAGATACCTGTATGAATGTTGTCCTTCCACTGTATTTGAAGGACACTAAACTCAGTGTTCCCAGGCTTTGTCCTGCAAAGTCACGAATGTTTAAATTCCATTATTGTTGCTTATATGAGTCAATTGTTGTTGCTTCCTGTTGCTTTTTTCTATCTAGGTGTTGGAATGCATTTATGATGCACTTCATTTGCATAAGAAAACATGCACTTTAATCATTATTTTTGATAGTTGCACTTGACTAAGTTTATACTGTAGTGTTAATATCTATATTAACTGATGTGATAGAGATGTAGCTTCAGTGTGATTGCAGTCTTTCAAGCCAGTTCCTTGAGGTACATAATTAATTCTGAATTTGGGATGTATGTTAAAATATCTGTGAATTCAAGAGGGACTATCATTAAAAGTTTTTAAATTTGAATAATAGGGATGAAACAATAGTTTGAACCATGCACTATTTGCAAATCCTCCTTCTTATGGTGTTGGGCAAGTTGTTTCTAGTTTTCCATCAGCTTGTTTATAAAGTAGTTTCTCATATGATGGGAGCACTCTGAAGTACAATTGCAATAGTTAAGACATTTTAACTCCTTTGAAATGTTTTAATTATTCAAAGTCTTCTGAACTGTATCCTTCTAAAGTGAATTTGTTACTTTGTTCTCTTCAAAGCATTTAGAAAATGGAAGCTGAAAGCATTATCCAGAACAAGTAATAATAATATTTTTGTTTTCTGCATTGAATACTGCAGTTGGACATAAGACAGCTGAATTAAAGTTTTTTGGGGGCTAGAGCACGGAAATTTCCTTTGCACAGTACAAATTAAAATGTTAACTTTAACCTTAAGTATTGCAGAATGGAATATTTATTGTTGAGGGAGAAAAGCTTCATTTCAAAGACCAAGTTACAGCCTGACACTGGTATTTTTTTTTATAACAGAAGGATGTTCTCAGCTACTGCTGGTAGGCATGAAGAACCTTTCATTTGGATGCTGCCTATGGCAATCTAAATTAGAGAATCAAGAAGTTTTCAGGATGAGGGCATCTCTTATCAGCATTTTAATTTTTTGTAAGAAGTAAGTCCCTCTTAAAATAGCTTGAATTGTAATGCTTCTGGAACTGGAAACAATGTCAATGTTAATCTTTACCCCTAGTTTTGGATAAGTGAACTGGAAGTGTGGAGTAGCCTGGTGGTGGTGTGATGTGGTACTTGTTTTATCAGGCAAATTCTTCAGTTTAATACAGACTGTGAAATCGCAGCCTCTTAAGGAATAGTGTTCCCTTTCAGTTCTGTTTTGTTGTGTTTTTCATCTTGGATTCATTGAGCTCATTGCCACCGTTAGCTTGGGCTAGCTGTTTTAACAGAACCTGCTTCATTACCTTGGCAGTGCTCAAGGCCAGGTTGGACAGAGCTTTGCGCAGCATGGTCTGGTGTGAGGTGTCCCTGCCCATGGCAGAGGGGTTGGAACTGGATGATCTTAAGGTCCTTTCCAACCTTAACCATTCTATGATTTTATGATTTAACCTTGGTCTGTGCCTCTTGCTCCGTGCCCTCAGACAAACCCCCAACAACAGGACCTTCAAGTTAGTTGGCCTGCTCCAAAGACATTATTTCTGTGGACCAGATAAAAGTGATTATGGACACAAACCTTGATTCTCCTTGGCTATCCCTAGCATTGCGTGCCTTTTGCCTCATACCCAAGCTGTATAGTTTGTTATTGTTTGTGTTTGGTTTTTAAACTTGATCATGCTTGCTCTGCTCTCTAGTGTGAAAAATATACTGCTATAGTATCTGTCAGAAAAGGATTGTATCAGAACTTTCCTGCTGTATAATCTGTATAAATTCTTGAAATGTGTTTGGAGTTTACTGGAGTTTTTCTGTATATTTGACATGAAGTAGAAATACTTCCCCCTGCCTCATGTGCTTCTTACGAGCATGGGTCTTCAGAGAGTTAAATAGTATACTTACCTATCACACACCATTTGACGTTATTTATTGAATTATACAAGTGTAAGTAGAGTGCCTATTTTTTTTCCTTTTTCCTTTGGCTATTTAATACCATCTTATTGAGCAGCCTGAATTGTGTATTTCATTGGAATTCATTGGCACTAAAATTTTAAATGTATTTCTTTCTTTCTTTCTCAAATTATCTTGAGGTTACTGTTAAGTAGGGAATATTTTTAGTTAAAATACCACTTGGTGAAAATCTTCTGGAAAGTACTTCAAACAGCTATTATATTTGCATAAGTAAGACCAGTTAACTTTGGGAAAGTATTCATATAGACTTGTATTTCTGTCAAAGCAAGTAAATGGTATTTATGTATTTTAAGGGGGCTGTGTTTAGGATTCCAAAGCTGTTAGATAAAAAAAAAAATAAAAAAAGTTGGGAGATCTAGAATATGATATCTTTGGAGTTCTTTATCTTTGATACCCATTTACTTTAGGTATTTCGTTATCCCCATTTTCACTCATTGTTCATAAACCCCAGTGTCCTAGAAGCATCTTGTGTGCAGCTCTAAGATTGTCTTCCCTCCTCCCCCTCTCATGCTGTAATACCTTAAGTTGCTGGATTGCTTATTTTATTTTTTTTGTTAAGAACATCTTTCATAATTTCTTGTTTCTTAAAATCCTGTGTAGAGTGGCTGGCTGTTAAGTGATGACAGACTTGCAGTGACAGGGGTGTTAAGCAGTGCTTTGGAAGGCCGTGTGTGCCAAATGGCATGCTCAGTCTCTGCAGTGACCTTGTCATGGTTTAAGCTGTAACTCACGGAGTTTTCTCACTCATTCCCCCCTCTTCCTTTCCTCCGCTCCTGGAGGGATGTGAAGGAGAATCGAAAGAATGCAACTCCCACAGGTTGAGATAAGAACAGTCCAGTAACTGAGGTATAACACAAATCACTGCTGCTACCACCAATAATAA
>JAOEHX010026513.1:744-18739 GCA_025448015.1 Bolborhynchus lineola | reverse complement strand
GGAAATACAAGGGAAGAGAATACAACTGCTCAACATCCGATACCCAGCCCAACCCAGCAGTGAACCCCACCCTTCCGGGTCTCTGCCCTCCGTTTTTCCATCCTGGGCATGATGTGCTGTGGTATGGAATACCTCTTTGATCAGTTTTGGTCAAGTGTCCTGTCTTTGCTTCCTCCCAGCTTCCCCTCCTCCCTGGCAGAGCATGAGGCTCAGAACGGCCTTGGTCAGACCAAACATTCTAAGCAGTAACTGAAAATATCGGTGTTATCAGCGCTGTTCCCAGGCTGAAAGTCAAAAACACAGCACTGCACCAGCTGCCAAAAAGGAGAAAAATGACTGCTACTGCTGAACCCAGGACACACCTTTAGTCTGTGAAGGTCTGATTAACTGAATGCTATGCTTGCATCTGTAGAACTAGTTCAAAGATTGCCATATTAGTGGGGTGGTGTGCCTGGTTAAGAAGGCAAGCTAAAAGAGAGGGTATACTGGAGTGCTGTAGTGACTACCTTTTTGGGGGATTCATGATGGTATGTGTGCATGGGATTGCTTTGTACCATGTTGTTTTAAGCATGACTGTAGTTTAAAAGCCATGACCAATTTTAAATGTCCAGAGTTGGTTTTGGTTCCTCGGACAGTATAATTTTGTCTTCACAGTTTCAGTAGGCGATCTGAGCTGTGGAGTTAATATTTGCAGTTTACATACTTCTGCATAGACAGCAGAACAGTGTATGAGAGAGGATGGGCATTTATTATTTGCTCCTTAACATTTGAAATTATTAATAAAATAAAACCCATTTCTGTGAGGTATGAACTGATCACCTGAAAAGTTACATGGCTTTTGGTTCTGCATCCGCATCTTGAGCCAAGTTCTTTTAAATGACTAATTCATGAAAATACAGGGCAGCCCAGTGGGGAGCAAAGAAGGACTCCAAATCACTGTATCAGTAGATTCTGGTGGATCCTGCTTGGGAAGCTGACACGTATGGTTCTGAATTTACTCGTGAAAGTGTACTTTTTGAACTACTCTGGTTAAGGTGTTAATGCAGTAAGTTTTGGGTGGTGGCCCCCTGCCTCAGTACAGATTCAGAAGTTATATGCTTAACATGCTGCAATATGAAACTACTTCATTCTAATTAGCACAGAGGAATAAACACCAGAACTTGGATTTCACAGTTGGAACAGCTGCTGAGTGACTCCTATTTCAGGGGTGGCTTTACTTTTTGCAAAACTTGCAGTGCACTAAATTTTCATGTGTAGTCAGAATACCTCTGGAATTTTTCTTGTTTTTTTTTTTTTCTACAAAAAAGATAATGCAAAATGGGAGTCAAGCACAATGTTAACTATAGGTATGCTTTGTGGGTTTAATTGCTACTGAAAATTATTGGGAATAATGATCACCTGTAGTTACTAACCCATATCGACAGCTATAATTTCTGGTTGATCTCATCCTCTCCCCACATTCCTCCATTCAGCCACTTCATATCCAATGAATTTCAGAGTTTTGGGGTCTGGAAGAGGTTGGGAAAAGAGGCTGGTGTTGAGCAGGATACAGGCTTAAAGTTAAAGCCTGTAGTGGCTGAAAGGAATTCAAGGTAACTTTTCAATGTAGCAAATGTTTTGGGACTAGTAGAAGGGGAAACTGAAGTCTGCCAGAATTGCCACATGGAATTTGGATGGAGGCCTGTGGTTTGTTTGCTTGTAATTGGTGAGTTTGCAGGAGTGACTCAGCACTGTGGGTACTGGTGCTTAACATCTATTGATGACAGGTGAATCCTGCAAAACTATACTGTAAACAGTAAGCTGCTTAACATTGTGTTGCAAGGGCTTCAAGGTACTGCTTAATATTTTTGTTCTGTTGGTCTTCTCTCTAAATCACTTCAAACAGTGATTATTTAATAGGATAGTACTAATGTTCATGTTGAACATTATCATGCTGTCCAGCTTCGTACTTGAGAACACAGTTTCATATGCCTTGAAAGGGGTCTGTCAGTAGACAGTGCTCATATAATAAATATAGGTCATTTAAAAGAACAGTATTTCAGAAGTAAAAGTGGATTGACAGTGGCTTGCAAAATTAAGTAAGAACCTTGTTGTTCCTGGGTGTTTCTAGGAGATTCTTCAAGGTGTGGGATTCCACTTCATGGCTTTTTCATGGTAGTAGACTGTAACCTGGAATTTCAGGAAAACTATTCTTTGTAGGCATATTTGCAGTTATCTGTATGCTTTCAGAAAGAAATGGCTGTAGGCTAACAAAATTTCTTTATGTTTGTTTGGAATTTTTGAAGTATGTGTTAAAAGGAAACTTGCTTGTAATAATATGTAATTTATGTGCAAAACCAGATTGGCTTTTTGGCTTTGTGATCCAGCCCAAATTGAAATAAATCATTAAACTTGTATTGATTATTGTCATGTCAGAGCTAATTTTTTTTTTTTTTTTTTTTTTTGTGCAGAAAAGATGAAAAGGAGTATGCACTGAAGCAAATTGAAGGTACAGGAATATCCATGTCGGCCTGTAGAGAGATTGCAGTAAGTGTACATAAATGAAAGTATTTTACTAACATTATTATTCAACAAGTATTTTATTTTCCCTGAGTTAAGTAATATAAAGGTTATCTAAATGTTTTCTTTAAGTGTGCAAGCATGAAAGTTTCTCAAACATGACCTTTTCTTAAAGTGCTTTCATTTTTTTTTTTTTTTACTTGAAAGATCTAGGTAATACACCTCTTCCTCGTATAATTTTGTTTTATCTGCTTTTATGTGTTGAGAGGGGTGAACCTTTTAACAAAGATTTATTTTTAAGAAGGGATGTTTTTAAAATAACTTGTGGGAAAAAGGTTCTGAAAGATTACAACTGTCATTACAAGTCTTCTTGCTAATAATATATTCTGTTTCAGACTCATGGTAGCTTACTCTTCTTTAGTACCTGAGAACAGTTTGTTCTCCTCATTCCTTGCTTGCTTTGTGAAGTAAGGAGAGATTTCATAGCAAGATAAAAAGCAGTTTTAATTGTATTTTTATTACATGTGTCTTAGGTGAAAAATGGATTCAGAAATTACACGCTTTTGAGCACATATATAGGCATGAATGCCGATAATTCCTTCTAAGCATATGAAGCATATAATTTGATCTTTAAATGTTTATTTTATAACTGAAAATCATGCATTACTTTCAAAGTGCTGGAAAGTGAGTACAATTTTGTAATGCAAAAATTTCTTGCATTGCAAAAGTGCACTTGCTTGATGAAATATTTACTTTGTTTTAGTGCTGTCACTATGCTGAGGGCTGTTGAAATGTATGCTAAGATTGTGCCTTGAGCTTTTGTATAATCCAGTAGTGTTGCATTTAAATAGAGCTTCCAGGTGTGCAGTGCTCTGTGAGGAATTAGAAACTCATGGTGTTCATGAACTGAATAAACCGCTGTACCATGTTTAGTGCCCACGGTACTTCTGTGTGAAGGGATTTAGCGGATAGAACTACTATCCTTTTTGAATGCTTGTCACTATAAGGTCAAGGTCACTTGTGGATTTGAGTGTTGGCTGCACTGCTGCCAGTCACTTTACACAAGAATCTATGTGACCTTTTTGCAAATATTTCTGACTTTGGAAGAAATAAGTAATCCTCTTAACATCAGTACTAGATTATATTCTTGTTACTATAGAGTCAGTTTTGACAACATGGAGGTTTTTGTTTCTTTGTTTATTTGATTCTTGTCCTTTGTTTTAAATTATACTATGGTGGAGATAATGTATGGAATAGTCTGAAGGAGATTTTTCTGTTGTCATAATAGTACTGTGGTATGTGGTATGGAGCTGGTTCTGTTGTACCTGGACACAACATTGTGAGGAAGTAGAGTGGGTCAAATTATTTTTTTTCTTTGGATGATACATCACCACTGCAGTCTTGATGAAAAAGAACACCAAAACCAGCGCTTTGTTTTTGGTTTTTTTTTCTTTTTTTTTTCTTGTTTCTTTTAATTGCTGGAGCTTTGTGCGAAGTTCAGGACAGCCTGGGAAATTTCACAGCTACTGTGTAGGTTGCTTGAGTCTTCTGAATGGTTTTTCCTGTAATTCTTCCTTGAATGATAGTTTACTCTTCTTCAGGCTTTATTGTAAAACTCAATAACCTGGGATAATGTAGCAAACCACCGTTTGCCTTAGTGGAATTTCATGTTGGTCGAATATTAGAAATGTGAAAATGGTGAACTAGTTGAAAAAGAAATCTGAACTTTTTGTTATACAGAAGTAAGAAGAATTAGGTGCATTTCCTGTAAATAGAAGCAGACTTGTAATTAGTGCATTAATAATTAATCTTGTATTTAAAGTTTAGATAGGCAATAAAGATGGTAATGTTTACTGATTACATAATTAGCCTGGAAAGAGACCGGGTTAAAATGCCATGACCAGTTCTTCTGACATTTAAGCCCCCATCATACAACCCTCACTGTCGCTCTCCCAACACCAAAAACCAAACCCCAAACTACACCAACATTCTATAGAAGCTGAGAAAATGAAAGAAATGAAAGAATCACTAATATATGTGGTTCTGTGTATGTTCAGAATATTTTAATAATTCTGTAACCTGAAGATACTTGACAAATAACATGCCTCTGAGGTAAAACGCATTCAGTTTTGCAGTCCAAGATAATTTTGTGTGTAGTATTGCCTTGACACTCAGAATAAGATCTACAGGCTAACTTTCACTAAGAGAAAAGGCAGAGGACTCCTCTCTTTTGGTGTTACAGATCAAGTTGGTCTCTCTGCTTAGGATTTGGAAAAACTTTCTTTTATTATTGTTAATATGACCTTTTCCTGGAAAGAGGCGTATGTCAGTGAATACATCATAGTGGCTCCTTGGGCAAGTGATGATTACTTTCAACTGTGGGGTGATACCTGCTGAAAGAACCCATATTTCATGCAATCCTGTTGTACTGAATGTGAAAGAACTACAGGGGGCTCTTATATGTTAAAGAATTGTGGGGGAGGGGAAACTAATTTCTTCCCGGTAACTCAAGTTTATTTTGAAGATAGCTGAAATTTCAACTATTTCTATGTTCTTGCTACATGGCAGATTACTGCTTGGCTTAAGCAACAGTATTTTGAAGAGTAGTGCAGTAAAATATGAATGAGAGTTATGAAATAAGGAGTTTGCATTTTTACATGATTATTTTGTTAACAAATATGACACCTCTTTCAGCTCAAGCTCAAGGCTTGTATTAGCTTATTGTGGACTAAGCGACGATTCCAAATTATTGCTTGAACAACAAGGTGGGATTCTGGTTCTTTTTGTAAAGTGAGCAAAATATTTTTTGTGAATTTTTAAAGCAATTGATAGACGAAGTGGCTCTAGGAATTTGGTGCACTACAGTTTGCACTGTAGACGGTGGAAGAGAAATAAAATACATTTTTAGCCATTAAGACCTTAAGAAAACTCTCTTCCTTTCCATTCAGAGGTGGGACATCAGAGCATATTCATTGCAAGGTAGTTTAAATGTACATCGGAAGCCTATGCAACAAAAGAGCATGTGATTGTGCTGCTGGGTGTTAGGATGAGGAACTAGATTTCTTGATGCAGAATGAACTTTCCTGTATCCTTCGATGTGGAATAAGGAAACTGAAGAGTTGAACATAATTGAATGTGAAGGTAGACAAGGATAATAAACGGGATTTAATAATCCAGTGCATGTTTTGTGTAAGTTTTTTCTTCGTTATGTTGAAAAGGTAACTTAAGTACTTTATGGGGAAGGTAAGACTTTTATTCAGTTCGGCTGCTTTTGTGTTTTATTCTTTGCTCCTTACCTTATTAGAGTAGGCTGCTTGGAACAGTGAGTGGAGCCAGAACAAACAGACCTGAGGGGTATTATTTGTTAGGGCTGTTTTTTTCTGTGGAATATCTTTGCCATCATCTGTTATGGACCAATAGCTATAACTTTTAAAGTCTATGAACAGCTAATGGTAAAGGAATTTTGTATTTGTTTATCAAAATTGCCTGAGTAATAGAGCTTTTCTGAGGTTTCTTGTCCCAAAGGCTTTACTTCCTGTGAGAGGATTATGTTGGTTACTTGAAAGTATTTTGCTTTCTACAGTGGAGGGACTATTAAGTTCTGACTGTGGATTTTTGGAAAAACTGAGTCAGAGAAAGAAAAATATAACCCTTTTCTTAATCAGTGCTGTTCACTGGCTTCTTTTAAAATACCTGGACATGTAGACTCTCCCCGAGCATGGAAGAACTTCAGTGCAGTTGTTTCTAATGGTGTAAGAAAAGTGCAGTCTCACTGTGTTAATGAAAGGAGAGCAGAAAAAAGCAGTAAAATGATTTTGCTTGAATTTATTTTTATTTTTTATTTAGAGGAAGAAATTTAGTGGCTGATTTGGGCAGTAGATTTTAGGTTTGTGGTGCTGGACTGCACACTGTTTGCAGCTATCTCCATTGGAGCTTATGTTAGTGGTTAAGTCATGTCCAGAGCTTGTGATTATCTGTTGCTTTTCACATAAGGAGCTGCAGAAATCCAAGTCTGAATGGTAGTAGAGATTAATCTGTAAATCCTTAGAAGAATTGCAGTCTCTAACAAATTGAGGAGCTACAGCATGATTATTGTTATCGGCTTATTTAGCTGGGAGGGTATAGTTTAGGATATTAAGTGGAGCGAGCATGTCAAAAAGCAGGATCACAACCCTGAACTTCAGGAAAGCAGACTTCAAGATATCTGCTTGGAAGAATCCTATGAGGTTCAACCCTGGAGAAAAGAGGGATTCAAGAGAGCTTGTTGATATTCAAGGATCATCACCATGTCCAAACCCAAGTTCCACCCCAACAAATAGGAAAGCAAGCAAGGGCAGGAGAAGACCTGCATGGATGAATAAGGAGCTCCTTTTTGAACTCTGGCATAAAAAGAAATCATATATTAGTTGGCATCAGGGATCGGTAACACAAGGGGAATGTAGAGTTGTTGTTTGATTCTGCAAGAATAAGAGTTAAGAAACCCAAGGCTGGTGTGAAGTTATCTGGCAAGGGACCTCAAGGGCAGCAAGAAAGGATTTTAGAAGTACATAAACAGCAAAAGGAAGACTAAAGAAAATTTGAGCCTGCTACTGAATGGGAACAAATGATACGGAGAAGCTCAGGGTACTCAATAACTTTTTGCTTCAGCCTTTACCAGTAAGACTAGCCTTCAGGAATATCATGCTCCTGGGACCAGAGGACAAGCCAAGCAAGGAAGATGTACCTTGGTGAAGAAGGACCAGGGTAAGAAGCACTCAAACTAGACATACATGAGTCTGTGTCACCTGATGAGTTGCACCCACAAATGCTGAGAAGGCTACTTAGATGTCAGTATGAGACCACTCTCAATTATCTTTGGAAGATCGTGGTGACTGGAAGAGGTTCTTGAGGAATGGAAGAGAGCCAATATCATTTCTGTTTCCAAGAAAGAGAATCGAGAACTACAGGTTGGTCAGCCATACCTCAGTTGCTGGGAGGATGATGAAGAAAATCCTGGAAACACATGGATCACATGAAGGTTGTTCAGAGTAGTCAGCATGGATTTACAAAGGGGAAATCATCTTTAACCTAATAGTCTTCTATGATGAGATGAACTGCTTGATGAATAAGGATAATGCTGCAGATGCTGTTTATCTTTATTTTAGTAAGGCTTCTGAGGTTGTCTCCTGCAACATTCTCACAGACAAGCTAGCAAAGTACAGGTTAGATAAGTGGAAAATAAGGTTGACTGAAAACTGGCTGAACAGCTGGATCCGGAGGATTGTGATCAGTGATGCCGAGTCCAGTTGCAGACAAGTCACTAGTAATGTACCCCAGAGGCTGATAGTGGGGATGTTACAAAACAGTGAGATATAGCTGATACACTAGATGGTTGTGCTGCTGTTCAGAAGGACTTCAACAAGATGTAGAAATAGGCATTAAGCAGAGCATTGCCAGCAGGTCAGGGAAGGTGATCCTTCCCCTCTAATTTGGTACTGGTGAGGACATACATGGAGTGCTGGGTACAGCCCTGGGCTGCCAGTACAAGGGGGGCATACAGCAACTGGAGTGAGCCCAGTGCAGAGTCATAAAGATGACAAAGGGACTGGAACATCTGGCATAAGAGGAGAGGCTGAGACAGCTGGGGATATTTAGCCTGGAAAACAGAAGGCTTGGGGGATCTTGCCAGTGTGTGTAAATTATGGTAGGGAATGAAAAAGCAGGAACCAAACTCTTTGTGGTGCCCAGTGACAGGACAAAAGGCAATGGGCATGCATTGAAATGCACAAAATTCCATCTGAATAGCAAGACACTTGGGTACTGTGAGGGTGGCTGAGCACTGGAACAGGTTAAACAGAGAGGTTGCAAAGTCTCCATGCGAGGAGGTGCTCAGAGCTTGTCTGGACAAAGCTGTGGGCAGCTTCCTCTACTTGGCTTTGCTTGAGCACAGAAGTTGGGCTCAATCTCAAGATGTCCCTTGAAACTAAATATTCTGTGATTCTGTAAAACAGTCTTATAGTATTTTTGTCCATTTACAGAAACAGAGTCACACCTTTCAGGTGTATTTCTACTAAGCAGATAAATGTTTTGTACTAATAGAATAGTATTATATACTGCTCGGCAGTGAAATACAATGAAGAAACATTGGTTTGCAAAGTTGCAATAAAATCTGCAAGTCCCTCTTTTATCCT
The DNA here is from genome assembly GCA_025448015.1 of Bolborhynchus lineola. Taxonomy (NCBI): domain Eukaryota; kingdom Metazoa; phylum Chordata; class Aves; order Psittaciformes; family Psittacidae; genus Bolborhynchus; species Bolborhynchus lineola. The sequence goes on along the minus strand of JAOEHX010026513.1, from coordinate 10,070 downwards.
GAGGCTCCTGACCAGTTGCTGAAGTTAGGTACCTTATGCAAAGTTGTTGGAAAATTTCTGAAGGGTCTGATCTTTATTCCCAAATTTTTTTTTTTGGCATCAGTTTGTCACCGAAACATTCAATCTAGTACTTATAACAGTTCCCTGATACAAGTTGCCCATATATGGAAAAAATTCAGTGGCAAATGAAAAATCAGTTCTGTTTTCCTCTGAAAAACAGTAGTTTTAGTGTATTCTGGCTGTTCTTTTGTGGAGACAGTTCCATGAAAGTATATTGAATAAAATAGTAAAATATCCTGGGAGCCAGTGAAAAAGTGTTTGTAACAGCCACTTGTACTTCAGTGAGTACAGTCTTTCTCTGAAATTCTTCATCCAGAAGGGGGTAGTTTTCCCCCCTAAAGCACAGCCTGCTTTAGGTTTTGTGTGAACCAGTGGCTTGAGTTAGGTCCTAGGAGGCTCTTCTGTCAACTACTGATCTTTTCCAGCTTTTCTCTCTGTCCCCAGCACTGAGACCTTCCCCTCTTCCAAGGTTAAATTAACAACTCTAGCCACTTTCTCTGTTAATAGAGATCTTAATTCTAAACTGCATTGGATTTTTCCTATGTCAGGATTTTTTATAGCTCAGTAGATTTTTTTTTTTTTTCTTTTTCTTCCCTTTCCTGTGGGGAAAAATAATTAGACTAGGCTGTTGCAGATGGTTTAAATGGGAGAAGTAGAGCCAGAAACCAGCAGCATTTCTCTACTAGCCTTGGTTAAGAGTGCCCTGAATTGCTGCAGTTTTGCCCTGCGTGAATGTTGGGTCTGGGATGTGTAACCATTTTAGTTGCCACATCCTGTGCCTGTGTGTGCTGGTTGTTAGTGAAGCTGCTAGAGGTTGCTCCTTCTGGGAGACTTTGAAATGTTGCCAGTACCCTGTGGGACACTAGTGGGAACATTAGTTAGCCTTTGTGTTCATGCCTGCATTTATGGGTACAGGCTAAAATAATTCAGGCTGTAACATTGAGTTACTGAAAGCTCATTCAAAAAATTTAGAGTGCACAAATTACTCTCAGGCCTTTTGCCTGTTGATATGTTGCAAAGTGCTAGAAGGTACAAATATTTTGGCATCCTCAGTTTCTGAGGGTAGGCAAGGTTTCAGAAACCTTACAGGTTAAATGATGGTTTTTTGTAACTTTTTTGTGTTTGTTTGACTCTCTTGAGCAAGGCTCGGTCTCACTATATTTATGTTCTTATCTGCCTCCCTCCTGTCCGTGGCCTTCCTTCGCAAGTAGGCAACTTTTCTGGGGCTGTGTATCCCTCCTCTTGACTTTGGGGGTCTGTGGTGGTGTGGTGCTGAAGCTGAGCCAGGGAGGTCCATCTAGGCTTACTGTCTGTCTGGAAGTACTTTCTGCCTTTGCTGTGTGCTTCTCAGCAGTGCTGCTAGCAGCATGGCACAGGGACAGTCAAGGGAATACATTGTGCCTTGCTGGTAGAGCTGGTAAAGCATATTGCTTTTACCTTGTTCAGGTGCTGTGTGTCATTTACAAGCTGCTCTCACCTACCTGGTTTCAAACTGCTTAGTCAAATGAACTGAATGTGAAGCTACTTAATTTGAGACTGTGGACTAGGTTGGCATTATAACTTGTTTGACATGTCTTTGCATCTCTTAGGAGTGCAGAAGAGATCAGCTGTACAGGAATAATGACAACTTTTCAGTATTAAGAAGACTGAAATACAGTTATATAGAATTTCATAATAGGTATAAATCCTCTTCTTTGCCTCTATTGACTTTTTATTTAATCTTGCTATCGCAGCAGCTTGCAGTGTTTCCTGTTATGCAGAAAAATAGGTTTTCAACCTTTGTCACTGGCTTTGTTTAAGGTGAAGTTAGGTGAAACAAGGCCTTAAAATGTCTATGTTCCTGAGTACATTTGCTGTAGGAGATTCCTTTTGAATGTGAGAAGTTCTTTTTCCTTGCCAAGATAACATAAATGTGTAGAATATTTGGCAGTATAAAATCTCCCCATAAATTCTGTAGTAGCTAATTAGGAAAGATTGTTAGATTTGGTTGTGGAAACTTTGAAACTCCACTCCCTCATTCAATAGCTGGAGGTAGTGATAAAAGTATACATTAGAAATGAAAGTATTTTTATTCAAGAGTTAAGACGTGTTGGCTAGAAGTGTCTGTGCATCGTGATTTTGTAAGTATGAATCTGCTGGAAGGAAGGTTTTGGTTCAGCTACATGACAACTCATGTTTTGCATGCCATAGGAAGAATAAGAGCTTTGCGATACATTGCCTAATCTTGTATAATCTGTCTAATTTGAATGCTTTTTGTATGAGAGAGTAGTTAAATTCCTGCTTTGGTTATTCTTCAAAAGGGTTCTGTGGATGGTTTTTTTGTTTTGTTTTATTTTACTGTATCCTGAAGAACAATTAACTTCATTAAATAAAGTACACAGGTAGTAAATCTGTGGAGTAAAAAGATTTTTGTTTTAATCAATTAAATCTACTTTATTCTTACTGGCCCCACAAATGCACTGTAATGCTTATGAAAAGAAGTTTCACAGCTTGAAGTGTTTGTTTTCTGTTTGGTTTTTTTTTTCTTTGTCGAGTAATTGTAATGAAAGTAGAGCATCATATGAAGCAGCTGTCAGATCCGTTGTCTAAGTACGGCCACCTTTTCAAGCAGTTTAACAGCTATAAAGAGCATATGGAAGAGAAAGGAAAAGAGAAGCACAGCTTTTAGCACACCATTGCTTTCAAAATACAAAATTCAATTTTTATTTTTTTTTTCATACAAAGGTCACTTTCTTTTTCTTGAGGTTGTGTCTGCTTAAAGCAGGAGAACATTTTCAACATGTCTATGTCAAGTATTTAAAAAAAGAAAGAAAGAATAAAAAGAAAGCTTTTACCCCATTGTAATAGTGAGCAGAAGAAGCTTCTCTACAGATTTGGTGCTTGACATCAGTTAGATATAATCTGAATTCTCAGTGCAGCTGGATAGGGAAAATGGGCATTCAGTGCTATTCAGGTTCAGTTGTTTTCACTTTGAATTTGCTGTTCACTTCAGATCCTGAATGTTCTCAGAACACACAAATGCAAAACCAGCTGATGGTGCTGTCAACAGAAATGAACAAAAAAGTGAAGCCAAGCTTCTTTAGGTTAAGTTCTAGGCAGCAATGCATTGAAAGCAAATAGGTGTTTTATAGATTAGATAAAAAGCAACAGAGCTGTGCATGATGCAGGAAAGACATTTTTAAAAATACTTACTTGCCAAACTTAAATAGTCCCTGCAAAATTGCATGTGTGTGTACGCACATGAACATATACATTTTAATGCTTCAGTTGGAATGTTTTGTAAATTTTGGATTCTCTTCTGAATTTGTGTCATAAACCTTTCTTTGTTTCTTCTGTTTCTCATTGTCTCTTTCTTATTGTATTTTTTCCTTATGTTCCTCCATTTGTACTTACCCTGTAGTTCAGTAAAATTAGTTTATACATGTTTTCAGTTTATTCTGTGGGGAGTTCTAAAATTGTGTGAATGGTATATTGACTTCACATAACTCTACAATGTGCCTTTATCTAATTTAACATTATATGTGACTGGTTTTGATGCCTCAGACTGAGAGGTGACGGTGTGGGTTTTCAGACGGTGTATTCTTTTTAAGTTGGGACCTCTGTCTTCAGGTACTTTACTGCATTGCCTGCTTTATTCAGCAACAGGCTCACATTTTTTTGTTCAGCCTTTAATAACTAATGTAGCAGAAGGTCTTCCTGTTGCCCTCAATATTCCTTGCAAGTGTCAATTCAAGGTGAACTTTGGCTTTCCTGATGCTGTAGTTGCTATAGCCAAAGCTACCTTTGGTGGTCACATCTCCAAACAGTTCTTCGTTGTTTGAGAACAGCGGTGTGCTGCTATTGTTGGCCCATCCTATATGTATTCTCAAGAAGTTGCCCCTGATATCCTCCAGAAATTACCTGAGTTGCTTATGCTCTGCTGTGTTGTCCTTCCAGTGGATGTCAGGCAGGTTAAGGTCTCTCATAAGAGCCAGGATTTGTGGTGCAGAGACTTTGAGTTGCAGAAAAACTTCACCACATTCCTTATCCTTGGGGGGTGATTTTGTAATGTATTCCCAACACAGTGTTGTCCTTACTGGTGTCTGTTAATCCTGATCCACAAGCTGACTGAGGCTACTCTGCACCTATTGAGTCTTTGAGGCAGAAATAGAATGTTATTAGTACTACCTAAACTAGATACAGAACAGGGATGGCTGGATTGAAAACACAACATTAGTGGAAAAATCTTTAGGGCTTGACCAAATGTTAAGAAAAAAAATTACTTTTCCAATACATAGTTTGGCATTGATTTCTGCCTTGTGTATGGCTAAGTGGATAGTGGTTTTAGTCTGCAGTCATATTTTACTCTGCAGGTTTTTGTAAGTAAGTTGTAGTCCACTTCGTTATTGAAGGCAAAATGTCATGTTGCCTTCAACTGAAACTTTATCTTCATTGGGTTTTGTTATAAGTTTCAGTGTGCTGTTCATTTTCTTGTGACCCTCTGTCTGTTTCTGTGGTAAGCTGAAAAATATCTCTGATAAATACAGCTTCCACTGTATCATACCGAGTTTGTTCTTGTCTTTATGATGACTTTATATGTTATTGTATGGGGATTTTGAGACTCAGGGAGGCCCTCTTGTTCCCATTAGTTCCCATTCCTGTAGTTAACAGTACAGTGGTGACTAAATGGGTAGCCTGGATGTCTTTAAGCCTGTGATGCATTTTTCACAGGCTTACAGTGTGAGATTTTTAGTATGTGGAGTTTGCTTAGTTTGCATTTTGATAAGAAAGGTGTGAGCATCATGGTTCTCTTCTTTGCTCCACTTGGCCATCAGACTGGCAAAATGCTCCTTTCCCGTAGAAAGAGCATCATGGTCATCCTTCCTATTTCATTAGCAGTGTCAGGGTGCTTCCTGCCTGTTGCCTGTGTGCAGTGCATGTCCTAAATTGTGGGTGTACATATATGCTCAGTATACTTGATTTCGATTTTTTTCATATGCTGCCACCCAAGGATACTGACACTAGGCTAGTCCTGACAGGCCATACAGTTGGAAAAAGTAATAATTTTTCTTTTAATATGGGAACAGCATATTGAAAGAAGCTATCAGTAGAATAATTTTGATTATAAACAGTTATGAAATATGACATCTGCTGCCAGTTCTTGAAGACATTTGAGGAAGCCTCTGCCTTTTCTTTCAGTGCTAATGAATTTATCCCACCCCATGGCCCCTGCAGAGTTTGTTTCTCAATTCTCATTGTCTTTCCATATTTTCACTTATTGCTTTAGTTTCTTTTTTACCTCAGTTGCCTTCTGTACTATTTTCCTTGCTTTCTTCTCCCTTTATCTCCAGATGCCTTTAATATTTACAAGCAATACAGTTGCCCACTAGCTTTGTCTTGATCCATTTTAGTTTGGCTTCTCTAAGCTTCTGCTCTTAAAGTTTCTTATTACTGTGGTTGATCCTCTGTCTCTGACCAAACTCCAAGGTTTGTTCAGTATCCCCATCTGCCTTATGTCTGCACTTCAGACCAATAGCTGTTCTTTCTTTTTTGACTTATTTTTGTTATGCATTAGTGATTTTGTTCTTTCCTAGGTTTTATCTAGTCTGTTTCATTTTTCTGAGGATGAGTGATCCTTGCAGCTTTACATTCTAAGGATTTTATATTTGAGGCCTAAAAATATTTTACAGCTACTAAATTGTCTTTTGTACCGTTTCACATCAGAAATTTGCTGAACTTACTCGAAGATTTGTGGTCTAAGGAATTCTACTGTGATTTTAATTGTTAATCTTTTTCAGCTATCTCCATTGTCCAGATTTTCAGTTTGAGGCCAGATAGATTATTTCAGTTTTCCTTCTTCTGGGCATCTCAAATCCAGACCATTTTCAAGCTTGTAGTTTCTTTCTTCAGTACTTTGAGAACTCATGGGCTTTTTTTTTTTTTTTCAGCACATATAGGCCTGAGAAAAGGATCTATATTCCTATCCCACTGGGATTATTTTAAATGTTGTCTTTCTCCTGTGAAACCCTGCTGATAAGGTGCTTCTGTGGAAGCCTTCCTTTAAAGCCATTTCTGTCTTATCAAATTAAGTTGCTCTGAATTCCCTCTAAAAATGCAGAATCTGCAAAACAAACAAAACCACATACTTATCTTCTGTGGCCAAACTTAATATACTCCTGGTTACTCTAGTTGGTGCTCAAAATGCCATCTATCATATGTTCATGTAATTATTTCCATGGTGTTCTGCATACTAGTGGAAATATAACTTGTTAGAACATTCTCATAAAAGACCAGTCATGTTTGCATTAGTAAAGTCCTGAAATGTTTAGCTCTCTTGTGTGGTCTGTGGTGAACTGCTTGCTTGTATTTTTGTTTAATAGCCTTTCTCCTTTACTTTCTTGGCATTTTCTGGTGCTATTGAGTTGTACTGATTGACTAACTTGAAGCTTTAAGTACACACCCAGGGCATGATTGCTATTGCATGTGCAAAACCAAATATGTAAAAGCTTCAGAGGTTTTCTTACAGAAGTTTCTCCCACAGCTACAGCATATGCATTTGAGGATAGACAGTGCTGCTACGCATCTCCCAGCCGAGAAGAAGGTGAAGGAGGAGGGAAAGTTAGTTCGGGATACTCTCAGAAGGAAGATGAAGTGAGATGAAATTAGAGTGATAGTTGAGTGGTGGTGATTTTTTTTACAGCTTGTTCTGCCCCAGCGAGCTCTTTTCCTTTCTAAGTGGTTAATCTTCAGGTTTCACACGCTGTGTGAGCTTCTGTGTTCATTGGTCTTCCATCGCATGCACATGGGAAAAAAAATCTATCCCTTTAACCAAAACATGCAGAGGAATTTGTCAGCTGATACACTTCATTGTTGTTCATATTTCATCAATATTCATAAATTTGTGCTGAGTTTCCTAAGGCAACAAAAGGCATCTTCTGAAGGTTAATTAGCTGCTGCTGTCCTTAATTTGGCCAGAGGGCACTAGTGAGTGCCAGTATGGGATAAATCCCAGTAGCCCTTAAATATCTACAGTAATCCAGCAGCATGGCACTGAAGGTGACTGTTTCTACACTGCATTCAAGGGAACTGAGCTGATATTTCTAGATTTCATAAGACTTGCTCTCAGAGTACTCATAAGCTGCAGCATTTTCAGCATGACAACTTGGCAGTCATGGTGATAGAAACTGGCTGGATACAAAGCCTCAGAGTGATTGTTGCTTGGCCAAGGGACAATAACACAGCTGTTATGTATAATGCATGTGAAAGTGGGCCTGAGTTTATGTGAACTGGTAAATGTGGGCTTAATGTTAAAAAGTCACAGCATTTGGTTGCATTAATGGCAATAAGGGAGCGATGGGGAGAACGAATATGAAGTTTGACTTAGGTTGATATTGCCCTTTTATAGTGTGTGATGCTCAGAAGGATTCTGTTGTCTAGGTAACAGGGTCTGTACTTCATTTCTCAAGAAAGATGGAACAGATGTTCTTGCAAGAAGCAACCAATTATCACCACTGAGAATATTGGCAGTATTTAAATTAATTGCTCTGTTGTTGCATACAGTCCAATTCATATGCTGTGAATGGTAAAGAAAATTTAAAGGAAGGAATCTTCCTTGCATGGCTTTTCGTGAATGAGGTTTCTAAAATTTATCTGCAATTATAAAATAGCACTCATCAGTGTGTCTTTTCACACTTCCATTTATCATTGTATTTTCTTCAATATTATTCAGTCTTTTTATTTGGTGTTTGTAACATCTTGTTCATTATCATTGAGTACCATTACTCCATCAAATTCATCAATCACATTAAATTGTTGTGTTTGGTTAAAATGCTTAAAATTCTGAAGGTAATGGGGTAAAATGATACAGTGGAATAAGAGACTGAAGGGTTTTTCTGAGTCATATAGATATGTTGAGATTTGATTTTTGTGGCAGAATCTAGGCACAGATTCTCAGATAGGGGCTATGCCATAAAAAAGATGGAGCAAAAGGAGGGAAGCTATATAGACATCTATATACATGAAATCTGTGTGTGCTGCTTAGAGGGGGGACATAGCATGTATGTGGTAGGATGAGCAGGTGGTGACAGTGGCAAAAAAGAGGGGAGATCTGAAGGGGACTGTGGAACAAGCTCTTTAACTGCAGCATTCATCAGCAGTGTGCCTTGTTTTTATGAAAGGCTGTGCTACAGCAACTTAATTTATTAATTAAAGTATTTATCTTGCTCATGGATATAGCTTTGTCTTCCTGGGAGATTACTGTCGCCTTTACAGCATAGGATACGCTCTTGTCCTTTATAAGAGATCTGGGGGGAGATATGTATGTAAATACGTTTTCATACCTTTGGGATAAAGTCTGACATTGGGTTTTAAATAAGAAAGGAGAGCACTGGGACCAGATTCTTGGGGCCCTTTTTGTGGATCGTCAGCAAAGCTAAGCCATACCATTATGCATTTTAACAAAACATCTGGCCCCTTGCCTGAACTTTTCCATGCTTCTTGCCAAATATAAAAGGTCTAGTCTATGTTTTTTTAGGTAGGGCATTGCAGAAACATGTTTTCTCTCTTGGCAATAATAGGATAAAGGAAGAATCCTTGACCTACTCTGTTTTTATCAGCTCTGATAAAGGACATGCTGTTTTGATTTTTATCCAACTGTGGAAAATGTCATGAGTGGAAACAAAGTGCTTGTTGCTCTTCTTAGTTTATTTGGCTGAGTTATCCTATTGTATAGTAGTGACATGTTGATTGGGACAAAATGTCTTTATTACATTCAGTTATTTCAATAACCATTGTAAAACATTTGCGGTCTGAGTATGGGAAAAACATTATTTGTAGGGTTTTAAAATCCTTTTTACCAGGCTACTTGCATGCAACTTCTAATCTTTGGCTTGTCATCTTTCCTCTGACTCTGGCTCCTGGCTGTCTTTCTGTGGACTCTGCTGTGTTCATCCTCTGTAATTTAATGCAGATGATGCATCTGGTCACTTAGCTGTATGTATGAGCTTGTGTTTGCCTCTGCAGTCAGGGGCAATACTACTTAAATGTTCATATTCACTAGCAGAGCTGCTCTTCTGTTGTCCTTTTCAAATGCTGTTGTCTCTAGTTCCTCTTCTAAACCTTTTCTTTGTCATTTATTCTTCTTTTTTTAGTATTCTATATATTAGCAGTAATATCTGTCTTGCTGTTTTTAAATTATCTTGGAAAGGATCTTAAAAGGTCCTGTAATCTGTTCTGACGCAGAATGAAGTATATATCAACAACTGGTGGTGGAGTCTGTTCTTGCTAAT
>JAOEHX010026512.1:23876-35691 GCA_025448015.1 Bolborhynchus lineola | reverse complement strand
TAAAATAAAATAAAATAAAATAAAATAAAATAAAATAAAATAAAATAAAATAAAATAAAATAAAATAAAATAAAATATAAAATAAAATAAAATATAAAATAAAATAAAATATAAAATAAAATAAAATCGTGCTTTTGACAGTGCAATTTTCAGTAATGTTCTAATCACTCTGATATTTGTTATAAAAGAAACCCAAACCACAGCCAGACTGTGACCAAGCAGCTATCCCATTGATGATACCAAAGTATCATCAGTACCAAGTTACTTCCAGAGCCAATGCTCCACAGTGAGGAAGATTTACAACACGGTCCCTTTTAAAACCTCTTCTGCTTTCAGAAGCTGTATCTGTATGAATCTCTCCCTGTATTCTTCCCTTATGCAACAGAATATTGCATTTGTTTTTTAAGTTCTTGTTATGTTTGGAAACTCCCTGCAGCTCCAGTGGTAAGGACTCCAAATGCCCTTGCTACAGTACAAAAAACATATGAAGTATGATAAAAAGTATCTTTACTTTCATTTTATGTCTATATCTTCATGTCAGAGCCAAAAATACTCTAATTTTAGGTCCAGTTGAATTAAATTAAGGCTTTAATTACAATAAAGCTTTAAAGCTGGTATTGTTGTAAAACTTCCATTTTCATAGCTTTTGGGAAAAAAAATCAAAACAAAACATACACAGCACAGCAACCAAAGAGATCTCAGTCTATATTATTTGCTCCATCTGTTTTCAAAAAACAGCAGATTTTTCATACTATTAAAAAGGCTTTTTGGAGGTATATTTAAAATAACATAAGGAGCAAAAGGAAACAATTTTACAAATATGTTTTATACTGAAAATATATGTATCTTGCCATTTAGAATTTTATCAGAAGGTATATTGCTTATCACACTCCTGCAGTAAGAGCTTTCCACGTACCACACGCATTGTACAAAACAGAAGAGTATAACAGCACTGCCTGTAAGTATGCACGTATACAAAATGGAGCTAAAGTAGGCTTTAGTAGGATGAGAAACAAAATTTCAATTGCATTACTGAAAAACCCTTAAAACCTTCCAAAATCAGGAGGGCTCCCTGCTTCAGTGTAAAAACAGAAACACACACTCACTCCCAAACCTCCATATTGTTAGACACAACATATGATTCCCAGTTCAAATTCTGAGGACTCTTAGAAATAAGAACCATCTTAGAAGGAGAAGAAGGGAAGAAAAAGAATGCTTATTTTCTATATGCAAATACATCCTATATTGATAATGACTGTTTTCTATTACATTTTCTCCAGTTTCAATAATTGCATATTCATGTCTCTTTGAAAACATTCCTTTCAACTTTTCAAACTTACATAATCTCTAGGTACCAACTATGCATAACACTTAATGCAATGTTTAACTTTAATTAAAGAATCATGACAATTGGAAGCCAGAATTTCTACAGCATCTGTAGGCATCTTGTTCTGCGGAGATAATATGCGGAAGTACAAGCACAGGAACCATTTCTTTCTGTAAGTCAGAGCCCGGGTAGTTCAGCAAGGTAAAACAAACTTTCAAATTTTCCATTTTGCCTGTGATTCTCTTCTAGCTAAAAATCCTAGCTGCTAGCAAAAGATGCACAAGGGTCTATGGAAGCACACACAGTGGGAGCCACAGCTTTTAGAAATGCTAGCTGAAAGGTGTAGCGAGTTCTACTGCAAATGCAACTCAGCATTTCTCAGTTACTTGGAGCACTGACATAAGAAAGCATGGTTTTCAAACTGACACAATACCTGAAATGTAGTTGCTACTTTCTTTCAAACTTCAAGGTCAGTTCAAAATCTGCAGAACATCAGAGCTGTCCAAAGTATTATTTGCAAGAGATGAAAAAGAAATAATGTCCTCTCTCATCTCACTGAGATGGTTAAATTCTTTCAGCTAAAGCTTTTCCATGAATTTTGACTGGAAGGGACTGGTAACAGGCATGGGCAATTTCAGCCTTGAGCACTAAAAGTTGTCAAAAATATGAACAAATTAGATGTTCTGCTATTTTATCATGCAAACTATAGACAATACAGACACTCGTAATTTTTAAAGTTACAATCTTCTTGTAATATGCATTTGCAAAAGAATAAGCAATGTAGCTAAAACACCCTAAACTTCCTTGTAGGGTACAATGTATGATTATTTTAAAGCTAGCTCATCTCAGACAATCAGATTATTGTTAGCACAATCTTTGCATAACTGTAAACACAGAGCTTTAGGAAAAAAAAAAAAAAAAGCCACAACCCCCCTCTTTTGCTACTATTTTTGTTTGTCAAGCGTCTTCCAGATGGGCTTAAGAATACAGCCACACATGCTCTATTACTCTTATTCCCTTTTTTGTGCTCAGATGCCTCCTTGCTGCTGCTATATTATTTCTCAGCTTAAACATTCAAGAGGGGAGTAAAGAACAAATTCTTTTGCAATGTCCTGTCAGAGCATTCTTACAACAAAAAATAACAGAACACTCAGGCATGTCTAAGATTTAAAAGCTGTATATCTTAAATGTTGAACAGGCCATTTCAATTATATGATGTAGATGAAATACAGAAAATATTAACCCACTTCACTGAACAAAACCATGCTTCACTGAAAGTGAGATCAAAAAATGCACAGAAATATAAAAAAGAACAGGGTTTTGGAAATATCCCACAGTTGCAATTTAGATGCAGTGATTAAACCAGGGTAGAACACATATGTCTACTGACATTTTACTTTGGAAGGTTTAAACCCCTTCAACTTTAGGTTTTACAAATCAGATTCAGCTACAGGAAAACAATTCTGCAATCTTCATCCACAATACACCCTAATTTAAGCAAAAGTCATTAGCAATAACAAACAGATCTGAGCATAAAGAGAACTGGTACCTGGGCTATAGGAAGGGCAGTCAATAAAGTATCGACTCCTCCTGCTCCCATCTTTGTATACCAGCTGCTTCTTTTGACTTCAATGACTTTAATTTTGACTTTAATGACTTTAATGCAAATATTTCTATAAACCAATATTGCTTTTCTTTCTTCAGGAAACCAATACGCAACTGTAAACAATATGTGCATAAAATTATAATCCATATTCTGTAATACGTAAACAAGTACCCATTAGTTAGAGGCCCAGATGAGCATAATATTAAATATATTAAATAGTAATAGAAAACAGCTGCATTTTCCTTTTCCAAATGTTTCTATTTCTGAAGCATCCACTCTTTAAAATATTCCCCATACAAACCAAAATATATTCTGCCTGAATGAAGGACACAACAACAACAGTAGTTTGAAAACACTGCATTCCCTGCAATATCACGCAAACTAAATTTCAGTCTGAGTAGATAGGGTATTGCAACTAGAAAGGTTAGTGCTGTCAGGTGGCAGGGAGAAAGGCATGCTTCACTGCTGTACAGATTACCCACACCACCACCCAAGCAACCTCGATACTGCAACCATTTCAACATGTGTGTTTTCATTTAAGATAGCCCACCTTTTTGCCTTCGTTGCCACAAAACAGTTTTTATCTCTCTCTCTCTACACATACCTACGTACACACACACAGACTGACCCTTGTAAGCATATGCAAACACGTAACCCAAAATATCCAAGCACTCTAACTTTGCTAATAAAGGTTAGTGTAAAACAAGGTTTATTTTAGCATTTCCTTCAAATGTCTTATGTACCATCTTTCATGTCAGTAACAAATACAAGTAAAAATTATGTGCACAGACTTATCAATCATTAGAAAATAACACACTCAAAACAGATCATCCAGAAGCTTTCAAAACCCTTATCACTCTTGTCCTGCAGCAGCTTACAGACTAACCTTTTCAGAGAGAAAACAGAAGCATCAAAATCACTTAACAATGAGGGACAGTCTTCAAAATTTAAGTACCTTGAGCTAGCTTACCTTTTGGCTTCATCTGCTACAGAGCACTGTTCAAATATAATTCTGTAACCTGCACTACAGCAGTATCCAAAAGGAGCTAGGTTAGTCAAGAAACTGGGTTTCCCCTTAGGTGGAAAACAGACAGTTGCAAACACACAAATGCAAACCTCTGCACGTCTGCAGACTCTCATAAATAAATCCACACACAACTTGCAGCTGGAATTTCAAACATTTAATAAACAGTACCAAGTCACTGTTTGCAAACCTACCTGAAGTTAACAGGAATCAATGACTTTCTTTCCCATGTATCCCAAAATTACCTGCAGTTGCAAAATGGTATCCTGGCTGTCACCTTACAGAGTAATCCACTGCTAGCGACTGACTGAGTTGGCAACTCACAAACAACATTTCTAATAGTTTTGGTTTTACTCAATATAAGGTTTATTTTAACTTCACAAAAAGATAGCTTCTGTATCTTGCCTCGGGTCTCCTGTGAGAAAATAACTTTCAGTTTCTATTTTATATTCTAACATTTATTAGGAAAAAAAAGAAAAACTTAAAAGAGGCCTTATTATACACAATACTAAACCCAAACTATGTTAACAAGCAAGATTTGGCCTTCCTATAGTTTCAAACCATTTTCTGCAGTTAGTGGCAATTCTTTCTGGGAAGATCAAAGTGTTAGTACCCATCTATGCCAACATAAACTAACATACAAAAAACTAATCTTGTATCTAAACACTTAAAGAAAAAGAAATTTAAAAAAATAAAAAATATATAAAATTCAAGCCCTTTCATTTTACAGGCCATAAAGATGACATCCTCTAAGACAGCAACCATTTATTAATCAGTATAACACCGGTACACCAGGAGGGAACTCATCACTTGCTTTGACTTTGAAAAGAAGTTATCTGTCCTTCGGATTAAGTTACAGCAGAGAGGCTCTGTGAGCCCCTCTTCACCTTCTGTAGATTTGAACCTTTTCCAGCTCAGGAAAATAAGTGTACTCTACAATGTGCAGCTCCTTGTGAGGCAGCTCCTTCAGTTTAAAACTTACCAGTTGGGTGGTGGGAAGTCAAAAATATTTGCATGTTTTTAATTATATTATCCTTTTTTGAGAAACACTCATAATGAAAGGTCATTACTAAACAAGTTCTAGTCAGAGCACAGGACAACAACTCTAACAAGTCCTCCAAGTCACATTTTTTACCCATCATTTCAGGTACACCTTTCTTTTGGGAAATGCAGACTCGTCTTCAAGCTACAAGACAAGCACTAAGCCCTAGGCTACACTAGCAAGTTAAACAGGGGTGCGTGTGTGCATGTGCTTGTATGCACACTTCAGCAGCTGGTAAACATCCAGACAGACTAACCACTGCAGAACAGCTGGAGCAAATCACATTCAGAAACCTTCCTGCACCTCCTATATATTTTGGTATGCACTAACAATTATTTCTACACTACAACTCAACAAAGAGCGTATGAATAAAGTACAACTAAGCCAGATAGGCCTTCCAAAGGAAGAATTACACCAATACTAGAAACCCATAGTATAAGGGTTTCTAATACAATGCATAATAATGAAATGGAGATTTTATTTTTCTAAGTGAAAAGTTGGTGTTCTTTCTCATGTACATGAAGATACTTACAGTAACCACATATAATAAAGAACAAGAGCATCATACATGTCACTAATATGATCATTATGCTGCAATTTTTCTAGTTAACCACAAACATGCAAACATTTGCATGAAGTAAGAGCTCTCAGTTATACTAAGAATAAACAATATGTGTACATGTCACTATGAAACACAGCATCAAGTAAGATTAACATCAGGTAAGTACCTGACACCCATGTATTTCTTGAGTAGTGCTTCTTAACAGCATTCTCTCGCATCCATTAACTGTTCCATGATATTCCTATGCTCATCTGCCAATATCTCTCCATAAGTGTGCTTAGAAACTGAATGCAACACTTCAGAGAGACAGCTATAATTACTTCAGATTTCAAAGCTTATCTAAGAGCCTTCCGGCTCTTCTGCATGTCCCTGCACATCAGTTGGTAACCGTCCTTCTAGATGTGTCTATTTTTGTAATTTTGGAAAGACTACAACAAACCTGGAGGTAGCGTAACTGAACAGCAAGTTAATAAAAAACACCTACTGGAAAAAAAGCAAAAAAAAACAAAAATGGAAACTTCTGACTTTCACTGTATTTTGTTTTCAAACCATTCACAAACTGTTTTGACAGAATTCAACTTAACTCTCCTTTCAGTATCACGCAAAGACCCTAATAAGGCATTGAGAACAAGTATCAAAGTTAAACATCATAACAACACAGATATTTTCTTTTTTTTAAAAAAAGTCAAAGCCAAGCAGCTATGTAATTACATTGCTTTCTTCTATAATTAGAAGATACGATACGCTGGGGAAAAGACTACATCAAGTCAACATGCCATCACAGCGCAGTGTAAGGGTGTACTCCGCAGCACAGCTGTGTGTGCCTCTTTCAGCAGGGCTTCGACGAAAACCAATACCTCTAGGTTTCACTGCTGGCTGTTTATGTGAAGCTAAAGTTAGAAGCCAAGCTGAGCACCATCGGGGGGGTGGAGTGTCAAGACAAGTGTGTAGCCAAGTAAGAAGATGCATGGGGAGCCTAATCTCATTCTTACTAAACTAAGGAAATAAAGGATGTGAATGAAAGACTTCTGCCAATGAATCTTCCCTTGCAAAGCAGATTTTGAGGTGACAAAAAGGTGGATGCGTATTTTTAAGTAACATGAAATACAAGTGCATTTCATGGGGAGCCAGCTACCTTTCTGCAACTTGTCTGAATGCCAATTATAGCAGACAATTTGAGCTAAATATAAAAAGCCACAAATCTCAGTTTGAGATAACTTCCAAGGAGGTGTTAAAGTTATGTTTTAAGCTATATAACAAGACTTCAGCCTTCTTATAATGACTATGTTATTGCAGAACACTCAGGAAAGGACAACCATGCTAGTCAAAGCACCCCATCATTTGTACAAACAGAGAGGCTGAAGAGATTATGTGGATACTCCATGTATTTCTGCAAGAACAACAGGAGGAATGTCCTGCTCTCAGAACTTCAGGGATGACAATGTGACAGTGCAAAATATCAGTGGCAATATTTTAGCTTGCAGCATCAGTAATCTCAGTATGCAACTAGGCTACAGTCACTCCTAACTGTGGCAGCTGGATTAGTGAGGCTGTCATAGGAATACCATGATGTTTGACGTTCTGAAGCACAAGTAACCTGCAATAGGGGGAGGACAGGGATCCAGCCTGCAGACAGAAGCTTGTATCCTACAGCACTTCAACTTAGTATTAAAATAATTCCTCCATTCTAACCTCAAGTGCAACAGACAGGCTGCCATCCCTGCACCAGCCAGAACACAGAATAGAGCTTATTTGACAGCTTATCAGATGGTTTTCTCCCTTTGAAAGAGGCTCCTTCAACATTCAATACCACCAAGCTGCATCTTTTCTGTTTGTGGTAATGTACTGCAGCCTTCAGCAGCAGCTGGAGATGGTGGTTCCATCTGTCCCCTCTTTCTGACTGGTCTGGAGCTGCATATTTTTCATCACCTCTTCTATGCTGCTCTAGCTGCTTGTGGGATGCAGCTGCCCAAGAAGCCTTCCCAACATGCTATGTTACAGTCAGTTACCTCATTATTAGAGAAGAGTATTTTGTACTGCTTTTGCCAACCTCTCAAAGATAAATAACCAAGTGAAGCTTCAAATCCAGCTGCCAATAGGAATACATATATATTAGGAAGTTGGACTGGATTTCAGTTTCTGCTCTACAAGTATGGTTGGGGGGAAAAAAAACAGCTTCCATAGAAACAGGGAAACTGAATAAAGTTGCTACAGTTTTCTGGGCTGAGAGCTCTAGCTCTTCCTTCAGCAATGATCGGGCTGTAATACTAACTGTAAGCATCTATGCACAGGAGAGTAATAATACCTACACTTTAAGCAGCAAGGCCAGTTGAATGGCTGTTGAGAGCCCTGAATTCATCACCGCTGGCATGCAGTTTAGAATTTTACTTAGCCACAAATTGAATCTCAGCATTGTCCACCTCCTCTTATGCTGCATTTGTTAAAAGCTCTCTCAGCATACTCAGACATGTACTTTCAGCTCCCCTTGGTCAAAAGATGTTGACACTTATCCTTAAGGACTTGCATGCAACACCTGGGATTAGGTGGGCCCCTGCATGATTCCCTGTGCTACAGATGTGGGCTCCAAATTACCCTCAGAGGTTGGCCTGACGTCACCAAGATGCTGTTGCTGCATAGACCAAGTTGTAGCAATATAATGCTTCAAGGAGAAGTAGGGCTGCCAACTGACCAACAGGCAATCTAAGGAGTTTTATACTGTAGCCTTCCATAAAAAAAACAAACATGTTTGAGGAGACTTAATTCCCCCCTCACTTCCTTCACTCTTTACAGAAAATAACTTCTAGGGAGCAAAAAGAAGTGACAAAACCATCTACATCATCATCATACCCTTTCCCCATTGTTAGAGCAATAATATGACAGGAGAATTGGGAAAGTCAATTTTTCCAAGGTCACTCAGGCAGGTGCATCCTCAAAAGAGACAAAAAGCAAGGGAAGCTTTCTTAAGACATTTGATTTTCCCTGTTGCATGCCATGACTGGAACCAAATCAACCAAAATCCTAATTAAAAAAAAAAAGTACAGACCTGGTTTAAACAGTAAATATTAAAGACTGTTGACATAATAGTAAATATAGACATTTTTGATGTAAATATTTCATAATTTAATAAGAAAGTATTTTCTTGGCCAAAGAAGAAAAGCTGGTTTGCTGGTTTTTTTCTGTTTGTGTGGTTGGTGCTGAACTTACTGAGCAAGTTTACTTTATAAACTTCCATTCAATATTTAAAAAAAAAAAAAAAAATCTATATATCAACCCAGCCTCATTCTTCCCCAAACACAGGCTCTTTTTCTGTACCCTAAGAAGTAGAAGTGTACTGCTGAGATTTATGGTCTCTTTCAAGGAAAAGCTTTCATATAGCTTAGAATTAATGTAGTCTTTGAGCTATCAAATTGTACTGCAAAATTGCACAGAGGAGGACAGGGAAGGCAGGACGTAAGCAGGACAAGCTCTCATACTCAGTGTTCTTCCAAGACAGCTATGCCCTAGCAAGAAAAATTCAGATGGATATATCCACATGAATAATAACTATTGCTAGCACAGCTTTCTTACTGACAGATTCTAGAGCAGCTTGATAGTAGACTAAAATGAAGCTTGACTGTGTCCACATTTAAATATAACCTAGTTCTTTTCATTAAGTTTTTCCGCAGAATAAAATACATTGTAGAACATTACATTTAAAATGGGATATTTGTTCCTCTGTTACAAGAAACTGAAGTTAAAAATAAAACAAAACCCCACCACTTTGGAAAGGAATGCCCTCAGTGTTTTTCTATTTTTCTTTTTATGCCATTTTTAGCATCTATTCAATTGCTATTTTTCAGCCTTGCAGCCTCTCCAGTCTTAACATTATGCAAAACCTCCAAGTTCTCTTTATTAATCTGTCTTTTAGATGATTTCCACCCAAATTAATTCTAAAAATATAACAAAGAAAACCACTAATAGCACTAGCCTCACTGCCTTCCAGTTACCCAGTGGTTACCACCCTACAAGCCACTGCTATACTGAAGTTAACTTTGTAAGGATTTTAAAAAAGGACATTTACTTAAAAATAGTGTAATACGTTATGCTAGACTCTAACAAAAGAACAACTTACATTCTTCAGACTAGAATTTAATGTCTTCTAGCTGTGGGTTTTACTCTCCCTCACCAGCAAGGTGCACCCACTTTGCACCAACATGCAGTGCTGGTAACTTTGAGATGAGGCAGGGGACAAAGAACTTCCATTTCTCAAAGCACACCGGGACATCACCAGATACCAAGGAATATGTGACACCGATGAAGTGATAAGAAGTGGGTTTGGAGTCTTGTTGCATAAACAGCAGTGTACCTGCTTACCACCACGAACTGAAGGCAGCTAAGTCTAAATAACATCACTAGTAGCTGAGCACAACCCTGAACTTCTCTCTCCTTGTAATCTGAAAGGAAAATTACGATTGTCACCCAGATGAATCACATTCCCAGATGGACTTCCCAGTACTTTTTCCTGGCTAGAAAGTGACATTTTTTTCCAGCTTACTGTGAAGCAGTATTATCTCCGTTTTCAGTACCAACGAATTTAAAGCAAGTACATCAAGAGTCTCCCTTGGAGGTGCAGCTTACTGAACATTAAAAACCAACTGAACAAAAAAAGACAGAAGCTTCATGCCTCCCATCTAACCCTGCTGTGAATGAGAATATGATTTGAGTGAATGATAAAAAGATTTTACTAAGCCTGGGAGTTCAGGTATATGAGAAATGCCCAGCTGGGTCAGACCGATGGTTCATCTAGTCAAGAATGCATGTCTTAACAGGGCAGAAAAGGTACTATTTAGAGAGAATTCATAAACCATATTCTGTGTTCCACTCCCTTCACACTCTACCTGCTGACCATGAACTCTCCTAACCCTCTTCCGAACCTGCCTACACAGCTTGTTTTCAAAACATCCTCTGGCTGCAAGTTGCATAAATTCACTACCTGCTATGTAAACAAATACTTTCTTTAAAGTGTCTTAAACCAATTCCCAACCAGTTTCACCAAGTGTCCTGTAATTCTGGTACTGTGGGGTTTCTGTCAACAGGAGTTCTGCATTCACCTTGCCCACCAACTTTATGGTTTTGTAAACCTTGATCAGAATGCCCTCTCAGCCTCTCATCTTCTAAATCAAGCCTTTTAAGTGACACAACTCCACACAAGGCAGCAATACCATTACCTTGGACTGAGGGTCGCCCTTCTTGTACCCTCCCTAAACTGTACCTTCTTAAGATGTGAACACAAAACCTGTGCCCAGTATTCAAAACGTGGTAGGCACACGACTGTATTAAATAACAACAAAATGGCACTTAATTCTTCTCCTCAGTACCCTTCTCTGATGATGCCAAAATGCACTGCCCATGGTTTTCTGGCTTTTTGTTTTCGGGGTCTGCTGCTCCACATTGCAGACAATGATCCTGGAGAACTGTCAATGACAATCACAAGGCCTCTTTTCCAAGTTGCAACCCTCAGTTTTGAGTTGAGCGTTACACAAGCATGGTTTAGTGTAATTCTCTTCCTTACTGGAAAAACTTATGTTTAAAAACCTAGGTTTACCTATGCTGACATTCATCTACTGCGTTTTTGCCCACTTAGTTACGTGACGGCCTTCTGGAATTCCTCATCACTGACACAGCTTCTAGCTACCCAAAAGTAATAGCAATACCGGTTTTCATGAGAACTAGAATTATTTTGAGGCTGGTGTAAGTTACCAAATCAAGCTGTTGTTTTGACTGATGTCTGGAAGCCACAGGGAAGGCAACTGAGATCAATCAAGACCACTAGAGCTAGTTTTATCATTGTGGGAAAGTTACCAGAGACGGGAGATTTATTAAGCAAGGTAGAAATCAGGTGCAAAATTTAACAAAAACAAAACAAAAAACACCACAGCACACACATCACTGATGATGGAGAACAGTACAAAACCTGCAATGGACTGTTTGTATAACTGTAGGCTGTTCATGTATGTAGCTACTTGACCACTATTATGGGGGAAATTAGATGTCTTGTAACACCAGCTCTGGTGATGAGCTAACATGGCAGCCACACAGCAGGGTTACTAATATCATTTTGTATCTGTCAGCTGTCAGTCCTCACTTTCTCCTTATGCTGAAAAATTACTGTCAAGGAGATCTTCCAAAGTGCCTTTTAAGAAGTTAATGTAAAAACCCAAGTAACATTGAAGAAATATTCTAATTAAAAATCACACTAAAGATTGAAGCAGGAT
>JAOEHX010026512.1:0-23866 GCA_025448015.1 Bolborhynchus lineola | reverse complement strand
AAAGAGTTCTATATTTGGGCAAAGCTAAATCACCACAATACCAACAGAAATTAAACAAAACCTCACTCAAATTAGAGGGCTACAACAGCTTATAACCAGCAACTGCAAACAAAAGCCTAAAGAACTGTGATTAATGCTAGATCTTAAGAAAATAAGTATTTTGGCTCAGCTGCACTCTGAGCACTGATATATTACTGTAGGAATTATCATCTGTCATGTCAAGGGCTGTTCCCTAAAGCATATCACAGAAACTTCATGTGGCAAAAGTAGCAGATCTAAAGCTGAAAAAAATACAAACCTGGTAATTTCCACTTATTGATGGCTGCAGTTTGCTCTGTGAAAGGAAAGAAAAGGAAGGGGAAAAAAAACCCAACACAAAACAAAACCAACACAACACCTTTAGTCACCCCAAAAGTTAGTTTAAAGTAACTATTAAAACCGCATTCCCTCCTTTCTTGGCCTAAGGAATCAAAGAAATCTTTATGGCCGTTCTCTTGAGCATCAAATAATTTCAGACAAAAATTTTAAATGTTAGTTTCATCAGATTATATTGACAAAACATCAAAAAGATGCTTAAAACATTGCATGTAGCAATTAGCACATACCACACTTGCTGAAGAAAAGTGCTCTTAACCCTTCTCAAAAGAACCCCACTAACTTCCAGATTCCTGAACATAAATGAATTTCTGATTCCAACAGATTTAGGTTTGAAACCTACTTTCTCCATCTTCCCCCTAGCGCATGTTTTGGGAACTTCTGATTATTTTGCTCAGAAACCTCTATTCTCTAAGAATCTTCCATTTGGGACTGGGAGATGGATAGGTACTGACTTTCTTTTCCTGAAATTCTGAATGCTAAGAAACCTTGTAGCAGACCAGAATAAGCTTCTGAAATACTTGGTACCAATGGCGTGTCATCTTCTGCAACTGAAAGCACTACACTTTCATAAAGGGTCCCGAAGCCCAGCCTGCCATTTTTCTTCTAGAGTAGTTTCCATCATCTTAACTCTACTTTCCCCGTATGAATGTAAAGTGAGACACAACGAATAATAGGAGAAAATCTCTGAAAGAAGAAAACCTGCTTTTGGTTCTGAATTGAAAAACCTTGTAAATGTTGTGCACTGTCTCTTGAACAGAAGTTTTGTTTTCCTACCAGTCAGCCAGTAATGGGTATGGCAAAGTCACACTAAATACACAGAAGCGTTTGAACCTATTAGCAATGACCACAGCAAGTCTTCCCTTTAGTACCATACTCTGTCCAGTGCAGAGTATGAAAGCCGTGAGCATGCAGAGAGGCTATGCAAAGCTATGTCACTCTTCTTCTCAGCTCTTCTCAATGAGGCACCTGCTGCTCTGTTGAATAAACTACTGGCATATTTTCCACACATCTGTCACCAAATAGCTGGGTGATAAAAAACACTCCAGGAGACAGAAACAAAACAAAAAACCACTTCACTCTTACATGGAAAGAAAAGTATGAAGTGACTCTTCTATTACTAACCTACTTCCACACAAGAAAGAAATCTCTTTACGATGCTTTACTGCCTGAAAGCTTAAGTGGGAGTTACATTTCAGCTTCTCTTCCTCCACATAAGAAAGGGTTTTTCTGGAGGAGTCAAAGCTACCTTTCAGTTTCCCAAGCAGATGAAAAAGGCAAACCATGCTGTAGGAGTGGGAGATTTCAGAACAGGAATAAATTAAAGGCTATCAAACATGGAAAGCACCAATAAGTTTGGGGAAGAAGGAAAAAAAAAAAAAGGACTTGTGTAGTGAGAAATTTTACAAAGTAGGATTTAATGCTGCTGCAGTGCCTACTTAAGGGAGAGCAGCTTGAAGCATTAAGCTGCATGGTGCTATAGACTGCTATGCGTGCAGCCTCTCAAACTTGACCAAAGGAACACCAGCTCCAAATTCCTCCGGCGAGTATCAGGAAAGAACAATTCAGCTGCATCTCTGTTTCTTCACATAATGTGCTTATATTCTGATTCTAAATAGAGAATGGTGTTTACCTGAAAATCTAAGTAAAAACAATTCTTAATATCATTAAAGGATACTGTTATCTTAGAAGCAAACAAAAAACAAACAAACAAACAAAAAAAAACACAAACAAAAAAAACACCAAAACTAAAACCATCCAAATATTCTTATCTATACAAATTTCTATCTTCCACTTTCCCTACAATTTAAATAAGCTTTACACTCAGAATAAGTCTGTTTCCATTCTTAAATAAAAGGCGCAAATAGTTCTTTAAAATGAAGTAATTCCTTTTATCCTACAAATTCTTCCCAACAATTTCATAAACTGAAGAAAACATTAAAATTCCACTGCTAATTTCACATTATATCTGCTGGTTTTCCCTTACAAACAGTTAAAAGAGACAAGTCTCTTACTTTGAAACCTGAACACAGCTTCTATTTTGGTTCTTCAAGTTTTATTTTCCTTACAACTTCTGTATGGAGAACCTATTTTCAAAACATTTTGAAACCTGTATATGCAACAATAACTTGTAAGCAAGTAAGTTGCCAGTGTACACACATTTGCGACAGGAGCACAGGGGCTAACTCAGGTATTTGGTGCTTTACCCTGCCCGTCCTTTGTTTAACTTAGCAAAGCATAAAAAGACTACTACCATCACATTTAGTTTGGCATGTATACCTCATCCTCCCCTAAAAAGCAATCCATCCCTCATAAGTAAGAGGCAATAAAATCATTTCTAATCTGTTTAAGACAGGCAAAAGCTATGTGTCAAACATTCCAGGTCACTTCTCTTCCCAGTTCTCTGCTCTATTCATTAGAGCAAATCTTTAGAGAAACTGAACCTGCATTTGCCATTACAAAAGAATTGATTTAAATTTCCTTTAAAACATACAGTACTTAGTAAGACAAAACTGA
The DNA here is from genome assembly GCA_025448015.1 of Bolborhynchus lineola. Lineage (NCBI taxonomy): Eukaryota > Metazoa > Chordata > Aves > Psittaciformes > Psittacidae > Bolborhynchus > Bolborhynchus lineola. The sequence continues at coordinate 20,974 of JAOEHX010026512.1, read as the reverse complement.
GGAGCTTACAAATGGAATTAAGATAATGCCTTAAAACTGCACTTGTAACTTTTGATACTTCTTGGTCTATACCTCTATCCACAGTGGAAAAGAAACATTCACAGTAATTTCAAAGTCTCTGAAAGGCTGCCCCAGAAACATTGGAGCTAAAGTGGCCAGTCCAATCTGAAATCACTGACTGAACATCATAATGGAAGATGTATCCCCAGTTGGCTAGCAGTGTTCACATGTTTTCACTTGCATCTGTTCTATTCCATTTGAGCCAATTACTAATTTGAGGTTCCTTGGACTGGGACTTTCAACTAATAAGGCATTAAGTTATCAAGAGAGATGAAGCACGTGATGATGACAGGTTAGTGCACCTAAGATGATTATCTGTTATCCTACATCTGTTATGAATTGGTCATGCATGACTACAAGGTAATGGACATAGTATAAAGGAGCTAACTTAAAACAGTTTCATCAAAGAATTTTCAGCAAGATCAGACTACACCATTCTGTCAATCCTTTAAGAGTATCTTTTAGGTAAATGATAATGGGGTTTGCTGGTAGATAAAGCTCCTTCCTGAAATTCTAAGTTAATTTCAGAACTCTCTGAACTTCTTCCCGAAGGCAAAGACACAAAGCAAACTTCCACTGGAAAACTACCCTGTCTCTTCTGTGTGGCAGAGCACAGCTGTGGAAGGAAAAGGGTGTGCCCTCTTTGAAGTCTCATTATTAGCACTTGCATCTGTTAAATATAGGCCTCCCTCCTCCACAGATTGAGTGATTGCGCTGTGCATTTTGATGCCTCTTGCTTGTCTGTACCAGCTGTCTGGCTGGTGCTCTCTCCTGGGTGCCCCCAAAACAGGAACCTCCCAAGCTATCTGGTTTCATCATCCCTGAAATCACTGATGATTTAAATTTAGATGACTACAGTCATAAAATTAAGGAGTTAGAAGCTCTTTTCCCCCTTCTACAGTTCCAGGTTGTTTTATGGGGAGTTACCACATCTGTCTCAGCTCTGCTTCTCTGAGAAGCTGCTGCTTGTGTAGCTCACTCAAGGTAAACAAAGCACACTACACACAACATACAATGACTGTAGGGAGTGAGGAAGACATATCATCTGTCATCTGCTTTGTAACAAAATATCACTTGACATTAGAAAGGACCCAATTCTTATTAAATAATGAAAGATGTGCCTTTCAGGAAGATCACTGCCATTCTTAAATACCGATCAGCAAATAGAGACAGCAAGACAGATTACAGGGCAATGAAAGCACACAGAGGAAAGGAAGCTGGTATCCGCACCAAATTCCTGGTTACAACTTTATAATGCAGGCTTAAAAAATACCCCACTGCCAGCACTTCTAGACGAGTTTCAGCAGAAACAGCAATCAGGATGGAGGAGGGAGAGAAAAGCCTGATGACTCAAGTTTTGTGAACAGGGTGAGGTTCATTGATTTGGGGTTTATGAAGACTTTATAATCTCTGCAGCCACAGAATGTTACATATTTGGACAACACCCAGCCAGAGCTGTACAGGACCTGTAGTGATAACCAGTGATAACGATTATTCCTAGTGTTTGCACTGCAACAGCATACAGGAGCCTCAGTCATAGCTGAAGGCCTCACTTTACTGGCTGCTAAACAAAGTAAAATGACAGTCCCTGCCCCAGCAGACCTATATGGAAGGAAAAAAGAGACAAGTAGATACATCAGAGCACAGGGATTAACAGCATAATATTTCTCAACATGTCATGATCCACATGTACAAGTTACCAAAGGCCACAACTGGGCTGTTTATTATTAACATTTGGCTGCAATTACGTAACTATTCAACATCTCTCCTACACCCTCATCAGAGAGCTTCCTTCCAGAGAGACTTTTTACGTTTAACTGCTTTTAGCAGGACACACAACATTAAAAAAAGAGAATGCTTGGAGCTCGGCTTGTGTGTTTTCATTCATTCCCCCTCTTTCAGCTGACCACCCTCTAAAGCCTTAGAAAGGATCTGGTGAGGTGAGCAGCCCCAGAGAGAAGCCTTTAACCCCGGAGCAGGGGGAAGCTCAGCGTCCAGGAGCCTCAGTTCTGAGCGGCGAGAGCCACCGAGGGAGCCTCAAGCCCTCGCCAGGCGCTGCCCAGGACCCGGCATCTCCGCTGAGGAGATGGGAAAACGCGCCCCGGGGAGCGCGGGAATAGCGCGTGGCGCGGCCGCTGGCGCCGGCAGCGCAAGTGGGCAGCGAGCGGGATGGAGAGCGCTCGCCTTAGGGACAGGGACAGGGACAGGGCCCGGTCTGGGAGCTCTGCTCTGGCTGCCCCGGCGGCGGCAGCAGCGTCCGCACCAGGCAGAGCCGATGAGAGGGGAGGCTGCGGAGCGGAGCCCGGGGTGAAGAAAGTGCCTCCACCGGTCTCTTGAGGCGAGGGCGCACAATGCGCAGGGCTGCACTCGGTGCGCCCTGGGGGAGGTCCTCCTGCAGCCGGGCTGAGCTGCGGGACATTGCCAGCAGCCGAAAGACGCCAGGGAAGCTGAGAGGGAGCTGACTGCTTGCTCGAGGTCCACACTGTGCAGGGGCCACAAGCGCCCACCATAGCGCATACAGGAAAGAAGGATGTTAATGAACGAAGCTGGAAGCTAGTAACAAAACAAAACAAAAAACAACAACAAAAAAAAAAAAAAAAAGGAGGAAGAGGACAATTAGAAGCAAGGGGCTACCTCCAAATTCCGATGTCCCCACCTGGAACCACTTCACAGTTCTGCAGGAGGCTAACGAGGAAACACTCCACACCAAATTAACATGCTGCTGATGCACCAGTGAAGAGCATTAGGAGCGCCTCCAGGAAAAAGCCGTGCGTGACAATAGTAGGTGACCCTACTTTGAAGGGCATAGAGCACCCATCTGTCGGCCTAGCCCAGCCTCAAGGGGGGCTCAGATCAGGGATGTTGCTGAGAGGCCGTCTGGACTAGTAGATCCCACCATTACCCACTTCTTGTGGTCCATGCGGGTGCTACTGATGTAGACAGCAGCAACCTTGGAATCATTAAGAAGGGCTACAGAGGCCTCTGGTGATGTTATTGCTTCCAAACTCAGCCCAGTGAGCCCGCTGTAGAGGTCACCCATCATGTATCTCATAGATGAATTTCTAGGCTTCTACTTTTTAAGTAAAAATTTAATTAATTAATTTTGGTCTTTGGGACCTGCTCTTTATTTGGTGTTTCCTGTAAAGATCCAGAAGGTTTTCCTTTGAAGTTCATTATTTTTCCCCCTTCTACCCCTCCTTCTAGTCCTGAAACATAAGGAAAAACATATATTTCATCTTCTTTGAAAGAAGGCCTTAAGTTTTAATCACTTAATCCTTATTACAAAAACAATTAAGCACACATCTGTTCCTCACTCTCAAATAAAATGTAAAATGGTAAAAAGCCCAGATCAAAATAATTGCTTGTAGATGTGAGAAACAAAACCTAGAATCTACCCTCCGGCACAAAAAAGTGCACCACTCCCATCCCCCCTCCTAGTGCTTAACAGCAAAGTAAATTACTTGATCTGTTCCCTTCATGTCAAAAGTCAAATGCTGGGCAAGATAAACTAACAGCTCATCTGTTGTTGATCATAACAGGCTTCCAGAATAAGCCTCAAACATTGTATTTGTTCTACTAGCTAACTGTTACAGAGAGTTTAGTGTGACACATTTCCCAAGGAACCAGTTCTGCAAGCACAGAGAGCGAAGACAGATACCCTTTCAGGATAGCTATTCAAGAGAAAATAAACCCCTTATCTCACTACATAATTCAGCACAATCACTCCCATTTCTATTAATAACTGGACGAATTCCAGGCTGGTTTTTTTTTTTAAGAAAAAAAAAAAAAAAAACACACACAAAAAAATGAAATCAACAAGCTGCAACAAAAGGAAGTCTCTCTGCACAGCTGAAAGACCCCAAAAAATCACTGGAGTAATTACCACTCCTAAGCAGTTCAGCTTTCCAACCAAAAGTGCTCAGTGCCATTTCAGTATATCCAACCCAGCACATCTGAGTCAAGACCATGTAAGGAGATGCATATCCTTCTAGAGCAGAAAATGAAAGCCAAACAGGAAGCCCAGAAGCTTCTAAAACATGCACTAGAGTAACCATAAAGGACAAGATTTGGCTGCTAAACAACCAAATGGGTTTATAAAAAGACAGAACAAAAGAACCTTTGTGCAAAAGGCTCACTTCCAGCTATTAGACTTAGAAAGTTTCTATGATCCTAATGCAAGAAATGACAAAACCCCTTCTCCTTCACACCATAAAGTATCAAGGCAGTTTTCATCCTGCACCAGTGAAATAAGCACTCTGAAAACTGAATGAAAACGTTGCAAGGAGATGATCATAGTTTCATGCCTACTTGAAACCAATACAAGCCAGACCTGCTGTTGCCTTAAATTTTCCCACTTGCTTTACACAGCCCCACAACACACAGCATCCCCTCCTCGGCTCAGGCACAAGAGACTGCATAGCAGCACAATGAATTGGATCTGAATTAAAAATTTCTACCCTCCCCAAACCAGGTTACTTTTAGCTTGGATTAGGTCCCTGATATAGCTGCCTGCTCAGCTACAGGAATGCTTCTACTTGAACAGAGGAGATGGCAGGATGGGAGCAGGAGTAAGAACACCTCTTCAAAATGACAGTATGAAAAGTAGCAGTGAAAGGATGGTGTACGAGCATGCCTGAAGCCTCATGCAGGTACTCATGTACAAGCCCCATCCATGCTCTGAACTGACAGGACACAAACTCTTCCTTGTCCAGAGGCTGTTCAGAAACACATCTGAACCCCACCTGTTCCAGTAACCCTTTCTTCTTCCTGGGAAAGAGGAGGTCCATATCAGACAGCATGTTCAGCTCAGCAACCCGATTCAACCCAGGAATATAATTCCATCAACAGTGATCAAAACAGTAAAGTGCTTACTGAGGCAGGGGGGGAATCTGGTTTAGTCAAACGGAACTTGAGCTGATGACTGAACCCTCAATAACCATTCATACCTGTGGTCCATATAAGTAAGTCACTGAACGTACCATGGTTAAAATTATACCCTGTTGTAACCCCACCCAAACACAACACCAAACGAATAAAAAAGCAACCCCAAAACCCTGATCTGCTATGTAGTGTCTCTGTGTCTCCCCCTAAGTTCTAAACAAATCACTTTATGCCATCATTTTATTTTACCCAGAACAGTCACTACTATGCCTGGTATGAAAGTGCTAACTTTCTTAATTCACACTTTTTGTTTCTCTGTGCAAGTTTGTACACAGACCATCCATTTTTTCTTGCTTAATCAAAGCCTTGTGTGTGAGGACACTGACACACAATAACTTGGTATTATTCAGCCAAATCAGAACACCCTATGTTCAATAAATGGAAGTATAAAACAGATTTTACAAACCTATGACATACATGTCAGAAATATTTCACAACTGATTTTTGTTTCAAATCTTTGATTACCCTTTTTCTCTGGAAAACTATGCTTGTCAGCAGATTGGTTTGAACAGCACAAAGCACACAACTCCAATGCTCACGTACACTTCCACAGGAAAGAAAGAGCTAGAGAAAACAAAAGTTCAATGCCTTCACTATCAGCTTTTAAATACTCAGAAGGAGCCCTTGGAATAGAGCATTTCTGAACACACAGCAGCATTACGCACTGCAAACCCTACCTACTTCCCCCGACTCTGTCTATACTACCAAGGAAACTCCGGTGAAGTCAATGGACATTGTTACCAATTCTTAAATGACAAAATGCCTCCAAGACTGTGCAAAGAAATTAGCAAAGTCATCTCTTCCTGCTGCCTTCAGGATAATGCTACAAAGGACTACCTGACTTAAAAATTCAACTGTGGTACAGAGAAAGCAAAACTAAGCCTATTTTTCCAAGGCATGACAAACTGCAAACAGATCCTAAGGCAACTATGGACAGAAGGAAAAGAGCCTGGGGAGATATGTCACAAGCAGAAGGTGAAGCTGCTTGAAATGCCAAATGGCTGTGCTGGGCAGCCCTTGGAAAGGAGATGCTACCATACAGTGCAGGTGAACTAAGCTTGCGCTGAACATCTGAAACAATATGCTGAATGTTTTGGTCCAGCTTATTTCTGTTTTCCATACCACTGCTAATAATAAACTGCCCAGACAGCAACTGAAAAGTGCTGCTGAAGCAGAATGACCTTGGGGGAATCCTGGCATTGACAAATACATCCACTGAAAGATGCCAAATATTTGCACTGCCAGAGATACTTAAAGCGGAAGAAACTACTCATCCATCCGGACCGGTGGATTTCCATGAGTCTGTAAAGAAGAGGAACACAACCTGAACACAATAACTCAAAAAAGAGCTAAAGTTCCCTCACTTCCTGCTCAGAAAATCCTCATTGTTTGGATGAGCTACTAAATTAACTTCAGCTGTAGAGAAAATGACTCATTAAACAGAACAATCAAAGATTTCACTGGAGAGAGGGGGAGGAGGTAATGAGGAACTTTAACCTTCCCCTTCTCCTGCCAAATGAATGATAGGGTTGTTTGAAAAACACAAACAGAACACGGTGACATTTCTTCATAAATAAAGCTTTAAACAGAAAGCTACAGAAAATTAAGGGAAAAAAAGAAAAAAAAAGGCCAAGCTACAGATGCCTGTAGTAGCTCTTGGAGCATTTTAATCCTCCAACTGTACTCAAACACGTCTGGAAATGTTGCATGGAGCAGCAGAAAGGCAAAGATATCTTTAAGAGGTGACTTCCTACTGTAGATCATGTCAGAAGTTCAACAAATAGTTAAAAGCTTAAGTTTTGTTTTCACAATCACACATCTGCCAGCCAACATGTGCTCAGTTTTGGATCACACCACACGGGACGATGTGAAGAAGATTTTTAAATAAAAGAATACAAATTTTCTTCCACAGACTTAATCTGAGTTGCTCTGAGATCAGCAGGAAATGTTTCAGGGAAAATGATGTTTCCTTCTATCAGTTATTTATTGAATCCTCTTAACTACTACAGTTGAACAGGAACTGGGGGCAGAAGGTTGAGAACCCTGCCAGTTTCTCATATGACATCTTCAGTAACCATATAAGAAGGTCTGAAAGACAGCTGTCTGAAGCCATTACACATACACTGCATTTTCACCTGAAAATGTTTTCCACACGTTTGACCTTATCTAAACTGGAAAAGCTAATTTGTCAATGTGGATTTTGGTTTTCGTGGTAAAGGTTCATTTAAGACGATGACTAACAGGCAGCTAAACCAGTGTGAACACCAAAGCAGCAGGTGCAGGTTTGCCAGTAAAATATGTATTTTTTCAGATATACCTTACTATTTTTCAACCTGAAGCAGAGCAAACCATAATGGAGAAGTGTGTTTTTTTAACAGCATAAATGCAACTATATTGCTTTCACACTTAACCTTAGTACCTTCAGGGCAAACAAAGCAGCAAAACCATTTTGATAAAACCTCTGATTCTAACCCAGCACAACTGCGAAGGCTTCTGGGGCTGAGGGCTGGGTGGTACTGCTGGTTCTGACCAACTCACAGCTGATGTGGGTCACACCTCACTGAAACCACAGTTTCACAGCAACTATGCAGGCAGGTGATTTCAAACACAGGTTTTGCAGTTGGCAAGAGCAGAACCCAGAACAGAAGCAGCAGCAGTGTAGACCAAGACAACAGTGGTTTCAAGATGAGCATAAGGCACCAATCACATAAGGTGTTCTACTTGAAGTTTTAAATAACCCAGGTCCAGACTGGGAGAAAAAAGAAGCTTAAATGCTGCCTGAAGGAATATGGCAGATGAGTTTTCACAGCTGGCCTTAACCAAAGTAGGAGCAAGCTGATGCATACAGAAATAGTCCATCATTCCTTCCTAAATACATTTCCAAGTGCTCCCCTGCACCATCAACTGTGAGCAACCACAGGTGATGACAAATACAACTCTCCAAAGGACTACATGGTCAAGAAGACAGCAACAATAGGGTGGCCTTCAATTACTTTAAGCTGATGTCAAAACTGTACCCTGTATTTTGCTTCTAGTGGAACAATTACTCACACTTATCACAGCTCTTTCTGGACATGATTCTGTCCTATGTGTCTTCATAAACCAAACCTGAGGACTCAAAAAAAGTCATAACAATGGTAAAAGTTCTAACTATAGGATATGGAGATAAATCCAGAGCTACAGAATCAAGATTCCATATAGTGATTTGTATCACTCCTGACTTCACAAAAACAAACACCTTCAAAAAGTTATGATGAAGATCAGTAAGAAGACACTATAAGAGTGTATTGGCTAAAAACAGGTCACAAAGCCCTAGAAACAATAGGAGCCCTATAATGCGTTCATGAAGTGCTCTGTAGTCATGTTTATTCTCAGCATATAGCAGTCTTTTGTTTTTACCTGTTGCTTCAACCTAAATACAAATGCTGAAATATGACCCAAATCCATAAACCACAATTAACATCACAGGAGTAATTTGATAAAGGGATAAAAGCTGATGAGCTACTCTAACAACCATAGAAGTAAACAAGCTTGAATGAAGACAGATCAAACAGCTCACCAATCTTCAGGAGCAGTGTATTTGGAAAAGATGAAACAACCAAGGTAGGAGATAAAATAGACATTAAATTACAGATCATTTTGTAGCACTTTAGAACTAACTCATTACTACAGCTAATTAAAATTAATGGGGTCTTGTTATTAATTCACACAGAATGGTGTAGTAACAGCTTACAGACAGGAAAAAAAAAAAGGGACACATTCTAAACTAAGCCATGTCGCCCTTGTCCCATCAACTTCAAGTAGGTACAGCAATTTACATGAACTGAAGATTCCTTCCCCACCAAGATGAGAAATACTTCGTAACACACTCATGTCGAAGGATATCATTCAAGCCTTCCTCCAAAATATGTCTACGCAAATGTTAGCAACATCTTACACCTCTAACAATTCTTGGCACATCAATGCTTTCCACTACTGCAATCCCACAATGTTATCAGTATACCTTCATTCATACCTCTGTTTAAAATTTTATAACAGCCTATCAAGCTAAGAGATTACGAATCATTCAAGCCATTAAAGCCCAATTACATCAACTGAAATCTGAGCTTCCTAGCACTATTCCAATTTCTCCTTCTGCTCACTCAGCCCCTGTACCCCTTCCTACACATCTTTCCCTTCTATAAACTTGTGAAACTTCTCTTGCAGGAGACCTACTAAGCAGCTCACCAATTTACACAGCCTGCCTGTCACTCTTATCCTTCAATACATTTAACCACTATTTCTCTGTACTTGTGGTTATATCCTCTCCTGTCACCCTTTCTGACTCCTTTCACTTCATGTATTGTCTGCTCCTCCTTCTCTGGATCAGATGAAGTCTTGTAACCAGGTCTTTTCTGTGCCTACACTTTATTTCTGCATGATCATATCAGTTCAAATACATTTAATTATCATGTATATACTGACACTTGCCTTCATGGTGGATTAATTCAAATTACAGTGATTAAAATAATCAAATTTAGATTAGCAAATGAGGAAACTCATCTTTTTATGTTCTTAATGGTCATTCTCAAAGAGCAATAACCACTAAATCGCACTGATCTGCAATATAACCTTTCAGTTTAGCACTTGGTATAGTCCCTTGTCAGACAATACCATTAGTGTATATTTATGCAGACTCTTGACATAAAATTAATGACCAATACAGGTTGCTATTTGCTAGCTGGTTAAATTTTATATTTATGACTTTTCAAGCTGTGTTTGAACAAAAGTCAGGATGAAACTGTGAAATTGTATGTTCTGTATTTAGTTATCAGTTAACTAAAACCGAACAAAATAACTTGATCACATAAGTTGCTTAACAAAATAAACCTTGCATTTAAAGATCCTTTCTTTTCTTTTAAAAAACTCTATTTAACAGCTGAAATTGTGTGGGCTTGGCTACTATAAGCTTCAACATTTCAGATTTAGTGAAGCTCATGGGTTGTTTTTTTTTTCACTAAAAAACTTTAGAAAGGAAATCAGTTTTCTGATCTTTTCAGTTTCTCTCATCCAACTTTGAATAAACTACTCATGAAATTAGACTAGTCATATACTAAAATGAAAATAAATTTCTCTGGCTATCTACTGAAGCAGCTGCTGTTCTCAAAAATCAGGTTTAAGCCCTTCAAACAGATTCTGGATACTTTACAAATCATATTCACTGGAGCAATGGTTTTATTTTCTCTAAGCACATTGATTGAAAGGTCTATCTTAATTTAGGTAATATTAGTATATTACAGCATTTTTAGTCCTCAACACACACTTATTTTTGAAAAATCATTACTCAAATACTTCAACCTGAACCACCCCACTTTCTCAACCTCAGTTTGCCTTCTCTAGGGATGTGCTACCACCACCTCAGGGTCAAAACAGAATTTAAAAGAAATGCAAATATTTGCTGTCTTCCTGGGAAAGTATTACAGAGAAAGGAGGGAAAAAGAGGGTATGCACACATGGGGAATTGCATCAGTGTAATTAGAGAGTTTTATCAAGCTGGTAAATGTCCATGTAGACAATTCCTTTGCTTTAAACGGTACTTCCTAATTAAAAATAGGCACCCCATTTTCCAGAGCCTTCCTACTGAAGAAACATCTCACCACAACCGCCCAGTTAGATCAAATTGGGTGGCTGGCTGTTTTTGTTGTGCGCATGATAATACAAAGACTCTCCAAGTTCCTGCTCAACAAAGGCTTGTGTGAAACAGGCTTTGAAGACACAATAACATTCCTCTTGCAAGTTTCAAGCCTGGAGGCTAAAAGCACCAAGTAACTATTCATTCCTCCATCCTGAGACACATTCCTAACCTAGTTCAAAGGCCTGAAAAAACATGCCCTAGCTACATGCCTGCACACCTTCAGAAGGGCTTTTCCCTTGTAACAGAGCTTGCAAGGGAGAGAAGTTTCACACAGAAAAGAATTAAGTGTATTTAAGAGTTTTGTTTCATTTTTCAGAACCCTCAAACTGTTTATTCCAAACTGTCTTGCATATAAATTATTAGCTACGTTAATCCATTTTAGAATACATTTTCACATTTTACCTGTTTAAACTGCTGTGTTTGCATGCAGTGCACCGATGGCAGAAGATACTACTTCTTTAACTTAACTGTTCCCAAGAAGCAGCCATGGAGGAAGGAGTGTGCGCAGCAGTTGTAAAAAAAAATCACACATGGCTATCCACCCATATCAGGAAATCCAAGGAATTCAAGAACATTCTGCATCATGTTCACCAGATGATGATAAAGTCAACAAAATACAAGATTATTTCCAAAATACTAACACTATAACAAATATTAACTTTCAATGATAAAAATATTTAGTTTTCATCCTACAGCTTCCTAAACAAACTAAATTTCTCTTTATGCGTTTTATTCTGCTGTTTCTCAGAAAGCTGAATGTCATTATGTGCAAAAGGGGGAAACATAAACAGTTACTAAATAATACACCAGCCTAACTATAGTTGTCATTTACTTGTATGGAACCAGCACAAGAAATAGCAGGAGCACACAGATGAGAGTAAAGGCAGCTGAGACCATGTTTTTCAGTAAATCAAAGCTGCTTAAATCTGCCCCAACATCTTGCAGGACCACACCCTGGATGTGCCAGCCAGCCTCCTTTATGAAATACCTGAATGACATACAGTCGTAGACAAACAGCAAGTTTTCTCTGTTTGCAATGGTTTTCAGTACCTAAGTTTCACACATGTTAAGGTTTCCTTACCGGTATTTCATTTTATGTATGTGATCAAGCAACTTAGCATTTGTGCATTTCCCTTTGTTTTTCAAAAGGCACAAAACAGTATTTTGCAGTTTAGTTGCCACTAGTTTAAAAAAAAAAAAAAAATAAAAGAATCAGCTGTGTTCTGCAATACAGAAAATCAGAAGTGGACCAAGTGCTAAAAATACCGTAACTCAGCAAAACATGAAGGGATGGTATCCTGTGCCTGTGCTCTGCAAGCAACAAAGTGAAAAATAGGGTAAATGTAGCAGGTCAGAGGCATTTTTTTTTTTTTTTCACTTAAAGCAGTTCCTACGTGTCCAAAATATATTTTAGTCCTAAGGATTTCAGTTAGTCACTTTCATTTTCAACAGATGAAAAAGGCTGCAGTGAATTTACCATCACTGCAAAAATGTACGTATTGCTCATTTTTTCCTTCATGCAGCTATGACACAGATCTTTCCCACCAAAACAAGCAACACCTTACTGATATCTAAATGCTGTTTCAAATCCTCTGGGCAAGCCCACCTGTCCTACTACCTCTTTCAAAGACTGCAGCTGGGCTACCTGCTGTTGGTCACTCCCATGAGACACAACTGTACTATGAAAGGAAAATCCTCATTGGATATATCCTAAAGCAGAAAAAAAGTAAGAGAACATTTTCTTAGCCACAACTGACAGAACAACTTGTCACTTTATTTCCTCATTATTCCATAACATTCTGCTCCATATATGCTACATTTTGCTATTTTGAAGTAACAAGAAACTAATTATTTGTGACCAGGCATTATGGGAGAGGAATCAGGAATTATGACAGCACTAAGTTTTCTGAGGAAATGAAAATGAATCCCATCTTTCAGAGGCCATTCAGACAATGTTTCCATCATATAACTACAGTGCCTGCAAGAGTCAGAAATGGAACAAAGCCACCATTTCATCAGCACAACCGCCTAACCTTTATTTCACTGGGTACCACCATTAAAGAACAAGCACCATGAAAAAGCACACTGAACCATGGGAGCAGACCACCAGCCCTATGACATGACAGGCACAGGCACAGCAAAACACATTATGTTGCACCTCTGTCTCCTCCAGAAAAGAAAAGTTCTTTTTTTCCTGTTGTTTAGTATCAGTATGAAGGTTCGTACACACCACATACATCACTGCTGACACTGACCCCCAAACACTTTACCAATTACTTGCACAGAAATCATCAAACTAAACTGGGAAGTGACTGAAGACCACAGTCTCCTTGCTCTAGCAACGTTCAAGTATTTCAGCAAAGTTACTTAGGCTTGCCCACTAGCACTTCCCTGGTGCGAAGCACATAAAAAGGGGTTCCAACCCCCAAGTTTGAAGCCAAGAGGTCTCCCCTGTGCCAAGAGGTCTCCCCTGTCACTTGTTCCCTGTTATCTAAGGGTTAAAATCTCGTTTTCTAACACAGCCGTCTTCTCTTCAAATAAGCAGACAGCTATGCTTAAGATGAATTACCATCCAGTGTTTTAATCTAAAGATTCCCACACTGATACACATCAGCTGTCACTCTACATGTCTTTTTGCATCTTTCATACACAGCGCGGGGCTCAGGAAGATGAAGCAAGCAAGTCACAGCTTCAGCTATGGGGTTTCAAGCTACCCACCTCCCTCTGCTGTCACTTACAAACTGATAAACAGTGAGACCCCAGCTGACATAAGCTGTACAAGGAGCAACGAACTCAATCCTCTACCTCCCATCGACATCTCCTGAGGTTCTTTTACTCTCTCTCAACCAAGACATGCCTTCTCCACAACTCTGGGCACAGTGTTTGAACATGGATGTTATTAGTTACTAGATGGCTGGTGTCTTGCAAGGAGAATGAAGGGGGTTTGCAGACTGGTTGGGTTTTGAGGGGGTTTTAAAGTCTACAATTCAGAGAAATATGACCAGAAGTAACCGATACAACCCAATGGTTTAGTTTCCTCCACTCCACATTTGAGCTTTTTACTCCTTCATGGAACTGTGCCACTGAAGGAAAGCTCCTGTGCACAGACTAGTCAGGTATTTTACTGACTGGCAAAGCCGAGCTTATAGAGTTCCTGCCTCATGGTTACATCCTAACAAATATTTGTGCACCACACTGAAAGCCAGACTGCTGAAACTGGACAAGAACCAAGGCTGATAGATAATTCACATTTTTCCCTATTCACACACATTCAGTACTTCAAAGAAAGCTTGTAAAATGCTTATGTGCCCTAGTCGGTTACAAATATCAACCTACACAACAAGAGGGGAGAAGAAACACAGTCAAAGCTGTACATGTTCCCAGACTACTACCTTCCTGTATTTTATAACGTATCATCAGACAGTTCAAATGTACAAGTAACACTTCAACAGCTCTACTAGCTGAAAGTGTACAACGCAATTCCATTCTTCCTGAAGCTCATCTTATTTGAAAATTTAACAGGTTATTTCTTCCACATCACCAGCTTCCAAAAAAAAACCTGAATGTTACAGCAGCTGACAAAATATACGCAGGCAAGCCTTTTGTGATACACCATGGGAATGGTATGTTTCACCTTCAGCCCGGGAGGCTGACACCCCATCTTCTAACTAGACTCTCAAATTATCACAAGCAGTTGAACACACACAAACTTTCACTGTCTCACCTACCTGATCAAAAACTACTCGGAATAAAATACACTTTGCAATTACCCAAGGTTAAATCTCTAATAATAGTCTTCAGAGAACATGACCTAGATATGTCAAACATGATCAGAGAGATATATATCAAGACATCTTTTAGTTAGTTAAGAGTGCCAGGCTTATTTAAATCTCCTTTATCTGTTCACACCTTGGGTTTTGTTGTATTTTCCATCATTTCTGTAAGCAAAGAATAAAGTTGTTAAACTTGAGAATCTTTTAAATTACCAAAATCTTTCCTTTACTACCTCTCCCATGTACTCAAATAATAATCATCATGATCACCATTTATCAAAAACCAAAAAGGATGTAAAAATAGAATAATGTTATTCACTTTTATGAATAATATAGCATATATATTGAATATTATGAACAATATAGCAGATTATGTACAGATGACCAAAAGCCAGCTTTTAGCATTCTGACAAATTGAGAATTCAGATGTATTTGTTAATATATGTGTTGCAGCGCCTACCACAAAATTAAAAGCATAAGATCTTCTGCAAGAAGCCACAATAATTTTCCCGTTTGAAATTTCCTTTTACAACATACTCTTTAAATTAAACAATTTAAGGGAACCTACTAACTCGTAAGACAAATAATGAAACTAATGAGCCTTGGTTTTAATCAAATTTGTAACTGTCCAAGTAACAGAGTATAAAGAACAAATACTGCAGTTGAAAAAAAAACCAAAACCCCAAAACACAAGTGTGACTACAGTTCTCCTTTCATTGTTTGTATTTGATGAAATCAACGGGTTTTAATATTAAAATTCATTCATTCTTATTTATCTTGTACTTAATTCAGACTTCTACCTGTGGTTTACTGCTGTGGTTGTGACAGGGATGCTACAAGACAAAGAACTCAGGGAAGAAGAGCCAGAGGCAAAATCTGCTTTCCTTACTATGCACATCATCCTGTTAAGGTCAGCAGAATATTCAAATAATAGTAAAAAAAAAAAATAATAATCTAATCACAAGTAAAGAACACACACACTTTGAAACACAGCATCTATCCCAGTAATAAAGATCAAAAGGAAAATACAGAAGTAAAAATACCTTCAGGAAACTGCAAGTCCATGCAAAATGAGTGCCTCTAGAACACTCTCTGTATATATCCAGGCCCTCCACATTTCTCTATACTCATCCGCAAACTTTCATATAACACCCTCCCAATTCCCTTCAGATCACAAATACCTTGCAGTTCTCTCCACCCACATCATCATGCCACAGTTTCTCTGTGTCCCCTAATTCCCATTGCTCATTTCCATCTCCCTCCAATACCAGTTTCTACAACTATTCCCCAGCCCACACCTCTAATTCCCCATTATCTTATGTCAGTATCTCATAGTGTCTCTACTAGCCACAGCATGGGTCCCGTGAACAGCATTTCTCCTCTTTTTCTTCTCTTAAGAGTACTGTACTTCATAATTCTGTCAATAAGTTTTCATTGAAACTTGGAACAGAGGCTAAATCTGGTATCAAAATAGCTTTGGAAAAGAGTATCTATTTCTCTTCTATAAGACTGGACATCAAAATATTATATTTTTTTTAAGCTTATGTTCACTTGTGACTTTATTTATACAAAAATTAGCACTGAATAGACCCACTTTCAGAGCTTCAATAAACTGGAAGAAAACACCCACTTTCTTCACAAACAAGCTATTATACAGTCGCTGCAACTTGTTCAAAAGAATATTCAAGTACACTTTACTTTCAGTACTTGCACTCATGTATTTATAAAGTCATGAAAACTGTATAGTGCTAAGGAACATCAGAATTTCAACCACTATAAAGCACTCTTGAAACAATGCAACAGACTGAAGATATTGGTCAAATAACATTCCACGGCACAGCTGCTTGCTGCATTTTATTTAAGAGTTGTAATTCTCTATTTACGAGTGTTATCTAAGGAAACATGTGATCTCTCCATAGTTGCGAGTTAAAAATGAGCATCATCCTTGCCCTCCAACATCCTGCTTCATTTTCAAATTTAAACTACATTCAGAAACCAGCTTAAACACTAACTAAACATGAAACCTGTGTGCTAAGAGTCCAGATAGTACTTCATAATCAATTGATTTGGTTTATAAATCATACAGTTCTGATTTTTAAGCCAGGGAAACAAAAAAGTCCCAAGAAACTTGCTATTAAAATCAAGGGGGGAGGAGGAGATAATCAATAGTACAATGTAATGAAGCTAGTTTAAAGGAACTGATCTACTGTCTAAATTACAAAAAAATCCAACAAACCCTCAAAAAACATAAAAACATTAACTATAAGCTGGTCATCTTGTTAAACAGAAAAGCTGCAAATACACAGCTATGCGGAGACACAGGCTTAATTTTGGCAAATAGGTATAAGGAAAAACTGGTGTGTGCACACAGTAAGAAATGCAGTTTTGTCTACACTGATACCCATAAAACATGGAAAATGTTCCTAACTTACTGGTATTTACTTTGGTGCTGACACAAAACTGAAGAAACTTCTGTTCTTTCAGTTCTTTCAGTTTGGAAACAACCTCCCCCAGAACCCATCATTTAATTGTGCATGTCTTGTCTTGGTATTTTCTGTGTTTCTGTTGTTTCACCTTAAGTCTTTAACTTGAGGGAACAAAACCAACTATTAAAAAGTATTAAAGAAATACAACAAAACCCCCAGGTATATTATACAAGTATTAAATGAGTATTTTCCTGTTTACCATTATGCATATTTTCATGAGACCCAAACAAATGTTTAGCTCTTCCCCTCAGTAGTGTTTAACTGCAATCAGAAAGAAGGCATAACAACCATATAGATGCCACTGCACTTTATTTCCATTGTACTATATTCCCATGTATTTCCGTTTTCTTACATCACCAAAAAAAACCAAACCACCCATGCACTGGATAAAATAGAATCATTAAAGCTGCAAATGAGCCAAGTTACCACTTGCTCATGCTAAACATACTCTATTTGGTATTATTAACACTCACTTTCATGAGTTCTCAGACTCAAGAACAAAATGGAAATGAGGCAGGGGAATTATGGCTTTGCTTTGAAGCTTTGGAGATCAAAGCCACATACCTGGATTCATGCTACTATTCTACTACAGCCTTTCCTGTTTCTCCAGAGCCAACATCTAATGGCTGTCTTTTTGGAATATTTTTTCACTATATACTTAAAACACAAGCTATCAATGGTTCATATTCAAACTCCCTGTGTATTCTAGGAGCCTTCTCAGAGCAATCCCAAAAGCAGGATCCACAGCATATCCACAACATCTGCTCTTACTGTATTGGATTTCTGTGGCAAGGTTTTGGTAGTGGGGGAGCTACAGAGGTGGCTTCAGAGAAAAGCTGCTAGAAGCTTCACCTGTGTCCAAGAGAGCCAATGTTAGCTGGCTCCAGGATGGACTCACTGTTGGCTAAGACCAAGCCATCAGTGACATTTGTACCACCTCTGGGATGACATATTTAACAAAAGGGGAAAAAAAACTGCACAACTGCAGCTGGAGAGAGGAGTGAGAACTGAGAATACAACTCTGCAGACACCAAGGTCAGCTAAAGTCAAGAAGAAGGCGCTCCGGGAACAACTGCACACAGATTTTTCAGGAGGACAGTTTAGCTTAAGGTGCTCAACAACTTTTTCAGGCATGTGCAAACAGACTGCTTGCAGGCCTGTAAATCACTCACATCCAGGCAGATTTTCTCAAGAACAGCATAAGGTATAACCTACATGGGCTGATTCCCCTGCCAAATCTAAGTTCTCTCTCCAAAGCAAAAAAAATGGTAAGAGGGCATGTAAAAAAAATCAGATGCAATAATGGTTTAACACATGCACAATACTGTTGGGTTTTTTTTTTTTTTCTCCTTAACACACTCAACAATAGGTAAGATAGTTGGGTTGAATTTTGAAAGGAAAGTATCATCTGAAGGCAAGAAACCTAGCATAGGAAATAAGACCCTAGGGGGTTAATGTCTGAGAAAGCTACAAGCAACTAACACAGCTTTAGAGTGGGAAGGGAAAGGGAACAGCCACAGCTACAAAGTTCCCGTATAATTATAGCCTGGCTCTCCCCCTGCATCCCAGAAGCTGTGCTTGCTCAGTCCAATCCTAATTTGGGGAAATAAGAACCAACTTCAAACAGCAATTACTCTATTAGACACTACTTTTCACAACACTGTTCTAAAAAACTTCTGCATATTTTTCAGCACGTTCTTGAATCAGGTCTTCCACATCCTGATGCTCCACTAAACAGGATAATCACAGCAGGTATCTACCTACCAACATGATGGAGAACAGTGCCACAGCTTTCACGTTAAAGATGGCACAAAGGATCAACTGAAGTTGTTTACACTTGGTAAGAGCCTATGTAAGTAAACAATTATGACACTGCTCCCCCCCAGACCTGCATTCTTATGCGCTTGCACACATTTAGTATTTATCCACATGCTGACAGAAGATTTTTCTCTCACGCTTGCTCCCCCAATCTTAGCACACAACAGAGGAGGGAAACGATGCTGCTCTGAGCAGTGCAACTTATAGCACAACATGCTGTATCCTCTGGCAAAAATTCCCTCCTGAAGAGTTCCTAACACCAGTGCTGCCCTAGGCAGATACGGATTCCCAGAATAGCGAGAGGCATCTGAAGACAGTCTAGACAGGCTCTTGTAAGCACATCCCAGAGCAGAAGGGTGTGGCAGCTTAAGTCTGATCACAATGTATTGTGACAGCCAGCATGCCCCTGTCAGTGTCCACAGAAATAATACTTTCCTACCATAAACCTTTTGAACCAGACCAGCAAGATCTGCACTGATCTTAAATCTTACCTTGAACTTTGAAATTAACCTGGCATTCATAGGTCATGTTAAGATTAACACCTAATATTGCATTGTTCTAACAGGCAACAACAGCAAGGGCCAAGTAGCTCAATGCTCAGAGACTGTTTTGGTTTTGTTCAGGTTATAAGGATGGAATACATATAAAAATAATGAATGTATGATTCCAGGCATTGTACCATGACCAGCCCTCAGGGTTCCCTTGAGCAGAGCTAACAAGCAACACAGTAAGTTTATTACACTTAGGATGTAAACAGTGGCATGAGACTCATCCCCTAATGTCACTGCACATATTCATAACATCTACTTCAACAACTGTGATTGCTGCTGCTCAAGTATGTAGAAAACTACTGAAGACAAGTGTTGCATCAAGATTAACTGGGTAGCTATCTACCAGTGCTTGTCCACACTGAAACAGTTTTCACCTTCCAGTAAAGGACTCACACAGGTGCGCTGTACTTTGCGCGCTCTAAACAAGATGCATTTGTTACGCACTGCATGAAGCTCCCACATAGCAGAAACATCACATTACTTGTAACATGCTCCTACTCATCTTACATGCCTGTAATCAAAGTGTAACAGCCTGGCTGAAGTTCGTTTGCTCAAATTAAAAAGCTAAAAGGAAAAATAAACACAAAAGCAAGCGCCACAGACACAGTTCATACAACCCGCTCCTTATGGAGTTTGTAAAACTGTTGTGAGCACAGGACAGCCACACTCAGGATCAGCTGAAACACAAGTGATACATATAATGCTCTCCAGGCTTTGAAGTCCATTTTCAAGTTCTAAGCACCTTCCAAACAAAACTGAATTAACACTCATCACAGCCCTGTGAGGTAGACACCATCAGCCATGTTTTGCACATGGGAAAGCAAAAGCTGTCATGGTTGGCCACAACAGTGATTACTGACCAAACTAGGATTACAATGTGAGTTTCCTGTTTTCAGCCCTATGCCATAGCTAGCTCAGTTCTTTTTCTTCCCCCGACACATACGTCGGAAGCACACCCAGTTGCGAAAAGTAAAGAAATGCGGCAACACAGTAAGCACAGTATCTTATCCCCACCTGAACAGAAACATCCAAGAAGCAACCCACCCCAGCCCGCATAGGGCAGGTGAGGGACACTCACAGGGATGCTGTGCTCCGGGATGCTCTTGCTACTAATACACACTGCAGACATTAGGGCCAAAATACATCACTTAACCAACTTGAAGCGTCCCAGCCCTGCACTCGGGCCACTCCCCAGGCCTCCCCATGGGAGTACAGCGCCTGCCATCAGCCGGCAATCCCCACGGTCACAAACCACAACGCTTGGCCGCCCCACCTCGGCTCTCTCTCGTCACAGAGACGCCAGGGGCTGTTCAACTCCCGGAGCGGGGCCGCGGCTTCCCTCCCGGCTCACCTTCCCCGGCGGGCGCCCAGCTCCTACATCTCCTCTCGCTTCTGGAAGCTGATGCTGGCGTACGCGCTCAAGTCGTCGCTGGAGTGGCCGCTCCCGCGAGGCTGGCCCGAGGGCTTCGGCGGCGGCAGCTGCTTCCCGCCCGGCAGAGCGGCGCCCTCGGCGGGGTGGTGGAGGTGGTGCCGGCGATGGCCGGAGTCCTTCACCAAGTCCAGGTCGATGTAGTTGAGCCCGTTCTCCAGAGCGGGCGCCGGCCCCGGCTCCCGGCGGCTCGCGGGGGCTCCGGCCGCCTCCCCCGCTGCGGGCCGCAGCCATACGTTCTC
>JAOEHX010026509.1:0-26738 GCA_025448015.1 Bolborhynchus lineola | reverse complement strand
GCATCTGAAGGGGGCCTATAGGGATGCTGGGGAGGGACTCTTCATTAGGGACTGTAGTGAGAGGACAAGGGGTAACATGTTGAAACTTAAACAGGGGAAGTTTAGATTGGGTATGAGGAAGAAATTCTTTACTGTAAGGGTGGGGAGGCACTGGAATGGGCTGCCCAGAGAAGTTGTGAATGCTCCATCTGTGGTGGTGTTCAAGGCCAGGTTGGACATATCCTTGGTTGGCATGGTTTAGTGTGAGGTGTCCTTGCCCATGGCAGGTGTGCTGGAACTAGATGTTCTTCAGGGCCTTTCCAACCCTAACTATTCTATGATTCTATGATATTAGGAAGAAGTTCTTCCCTCTGAGGGTGCTGAGGCACTGGCACAGGTTGCCCAGAGAAGTTGTGACTGCCCCATCCCTGACAGTGCTCAAGGCCAGGTTGGACAGGCCTCTGAGTAACCTGATCTAGAGGAAGGTGTCTCTGCCTGCAGGAGGTCAGTTGGAAGTGGATGGTCTTTAAGGTCCCTTCCAACCCAAACCATTCTGTGATTCTATGAAATCATGTAGGATAGGACCAAATAATGTTGGCCTATCTAAAATGCTGTTGCTAAATAGCCAATGCTTTCAATGATCAGTCATTCTGCCCTGTGCAGGTACAGCCTCTTTGGGTACGTTTTGCATACTGAGTTTAGTTCTTCAAGGCATGTGTCTGAGTGCTGTGCTGAATCTGGGCCTCCCCTGTGGTTCAGCTGAGGACAACCTGTGCACAGTTTTGAAATGAAACCACAGCTCATGTTTAATTGTCTTAGCTCCAGACTTCATTATGGATTAGAAATTCAAGCCAAGCCCATCAAGAAGTGTTTGAAAGTGCACAGGCTGATGTATGGGCTAGCAGTAAAACCTGTAACACCTTCCAAATCTGATGGCAAACCTGGGGAGGCATGAAGGACATTGCTGAACCTTACTGCTCATTATTGACTGCATGGAAATAGCCCCATTGTCTCACAGTCCTTCAGATGCTGTCTGGGTGCTGGAAATATGCGTGCCAGCATGCAAGGATCTGGTCCTGCAGGTGCCAAAATGCTATCCTATCGGTGACACACTGGGCTGATAACAGGGATGAGATGAAATCATGCATCTTCAATGCTCAACTCAGCAGCTGCTGGAAATCCTGCTATCTGGAGAGAATGAGTACATATGCTAGGCTAGTCTTCTCTTGCTTTTGTTATGGATAATAAATGAAGTTATAACATACATGACTATACACACACAGACAGGCAGCACTGGCTGCTGACATTTTGGGTTCAGGGAAACAGTTTTCATTGGTTATTGTGTTTTCCTTTTGTGTCTTCTTATAGGAGGGTGCCCTGGGGAAGCCCAGTAGCTGAGTGAGGGGTGTTTTGCAATGAGAGCTCTGCCTTGGAGAACACATCTCAGAGGAAAGCATCTGATCTCTCCAAAGGAGACATTTTTTGTCCTGGGGCAGGAATGTAATATAAATGTGAGAATACAATTAACATGATAGGTTGTGCTGCAGGGAAGATGTCGAGAAAACAAGTGAGTAGAGTACCCCTGGTAGCATTAAATGAGGCAAGAAACAGGGGCATTTATTGCTCTTTGCTTCAAATTAAAATCCCCAGGAAGAACCATGATAATTCCTTAATTCACCATTAAACTATCCTAAGTATTCCCAGCCCTTCTCTTTTGTACTTTATCTAGCAGATTTTTTGTCATATTAGCTGCTGCATGAGTTATTATATACTATTTGGAAGCCTTGATTTAAAAATGTATATGTAATTAGTCCCTGAAAGTTCCTTTTTTTCACAGTCATTTGTAAAGATGTAGTAAATGATTCATCTTAGCTCTTTGTGTAAAAATATTCACTGTAGGTGCTCTCCCCCACATCAGAAACCTTACCCAGTATAAAGGCAATAAAAGGCAGGATGAGTGGAGAAAACATTTCAAAATTTTAAATTAAAACTCACTCTGAGAAAAAACAGATGAAGTAGCCCTTAATTTTAGTGGATGAATTTTGCCCTCAATTTTAGTAGATTAATTTTACCCTCAATTCCTGAGTTTTGAACAGTTGATAAAGGCATAGATAAAGGAATTGAACTTGTCAAGCTATTGTGTAAATATCTCAGATTTATGTAGAAAGATATATTTGCCCATTCTCCCTATTAGAAGAAAAGCTCCTTCTAATGAAATAGCCTGCCTGCTGCCACAATGCTAATCCTCTCCATGGGTTTTGACCTGGAAGCATGGGGCAATTTCATAAAAAATTGCAATTGAAATTAGTATTTGTACCTTTCTCTGCTCACCCATATCGCTAGCTTTCCTTAGTGCAAGGAATGATGATGCTGAGGATGAAAAAACCTGACCAAGACATTATTTCTATCTTGCAAAATTAAAATATCTGTTTCCTTATATCCCCAGATGTGCTACAGGCACCATGGTGGTGGGAGCAGTGGGGGTGAAGGAGTGGGTCTGAGTGCCTCTGCTGGTCCCTTGAGCTTGGGTGACTTGAACAGATCAAAGATGTGATAAGACATGCCTGGGCAAGAGATTGCTTTCCATCCAGCACAGGGACTCAGAGTCCCCTCTCCTCCATGGTGCATGAGGTAGGAAGCGTTTCCTCACAGCCTCTGGTTGATGGGCATGGCTGCATGAGAGGTCCCAACCGAAGGACCCCTGGGAACTTGATAATTTTAATCATTCAGATCTGGGAGAGATTTATTGTACTCCAAGATCTTCAAAGCCCTGGGGACTATGACTGAATTCAGTCTGTTTTATTTGAAACTTACTCAAGGAGCGAGTAATACGGGAAAAGTTTAGAAATTTCCAAAACTCTGGAAATTGCAAATGCTGACCCACAGTCAGAAACAGCCAGACAATAGAGGCAAGTGCCATCCTCACCACCTTCTCCTTTGTTTCAATTATATCTCCCATAGCTGTAGGTTACACTTCCCATATCACACACGCACTTTCTTCATTTCAGTGAGAAACCGACCACCAGTTATCCTGTCACTACCTGCACATCCCATTATGGTAACGAACAGATGTCATCAAATTATAATACTCTTAATCACACTAAATAATGCCTCACGCTACAAGTTGCTCCATTAAAATCAATGGCCTATTTGTAGAGCAGAGAAGATCTCAGTGTGAGTAATGACATTAAAATCCCTCCCTGGCTGGGAATAAAATTTAAAACTCCCCGGTGTCTCCTAATCTACCTAACAAACAACAGGGGAAAGGTATTGACTGTTAATGTATCCATGTATATGATGCGTGTTTGTAAAATGGAGTTGTGACTCAAATTCAGCAGATGAGGAGCACTTAATAAGGAGGGACATTCACCTATGTCAGCCTTATTGATTGAGGGCACAATGGTGTCTCCTGCTGACAGAGTAAATTACTTATTTGGCCATGGCAGCTGAAAGGAAGCTCATGCAGCCCATTCAATTGCAACTGTTTTTCTATTTTCCTTGCAGCAGAAGGAAAGCACAACACTACTGAGTGGTGTCAGGGAGAAAGAAGCATCCCAGTGATGAGCCACTTGCCTTTCCTACAAAGAAAAAAAGAAATAACCAAGAACTCATCTTGAAACCCAGTGTTTTGGCAAAGTATTCCTGGAATACTCATGTAGGTTGGAAAGCTCTGCCTTCTGTCAAGCCAAGAACAGATATTATCCACAGCCAAGAGAGAAAGACCAGGTTATTTTGTCATTAAAATCTCCTATAGAAGCCTGCCCACAAACATATACGCATGCACATATTTCTCCACCCTGCTTAAGCAAAAGAGACAGAAGAGAGCAGCTCATAAGGACCAAAGAATTGTGAATGCCAAATCCTAGGGAAAATTGGGAAAGGGGGAATCTTCTAAACCCCAGTGTTGAGGACTTTGTTATACCTTAACTGAGTTTAACTGCAAACCACAAAAGGTCACAAAGCTCAAAGGAATAGCAGGTTGAAGTGCACAATGGTTGTGGAAGGGTTTGCTACTGCTTCTCATGCAAGCAGTGTGCAGGTTCCTGGAATCTCTAGCATGACAGGGGATGCTCAGCAGCATCACAGGCCACCAGAGCTGGGGGACTGCAAGGTGGTAGGAAAGAAATGGTGCCAGATGACAGTAATGACTTTTCATTATTCTAAAAGCTTAGGAAACTAATTCAAAAAGCCAAAGAGGGTTAAATAGGATTACAAGTATTTTTTTCCTAATGCAGCTAAGAATAATCAAATTGTTATTCAAAAGAGAGAGTGGATAGTGTTTGCTATATCAAGCATGCTGTTCACGAGGGTTTTTACCTCCCACACACACTAATCTCTTGGCCATTTCTGTTTTGGAACACCCGAGGTGGAATGTGGGAGAAGGCCTGCCACCAGCATGGCAAAGGTGGAGTGCTAAGGAGGAAAAGAATATGTGAATGTAACATGTATAGGGCACCATCAAATTTGCCTCAGTGTGCAACCAATAAAGATTTTCACCAAATTTCTGTTGACTTAAGTGCAAGGAGCTTTTGTCTGTTAGTTAATATCTGTGTGCAAGATGCACCTTGCAGCCCCCTCTGCTCTGTTGCACTTTGGGAAAGCTTTGAGGAGAGGAAACAATGATTTCCAAACCTACCTTGTCTCTCAAAAAAAATCAGTTGTCAAATCAGCACATTAAGAAACCAACAAATCTGATCCTTATCTGCCATGCTCATGATACCTCATGCCTGTGACTGCCTTGATTTTAAAGTAATACCTATGGTTTTGAAAGCCCACTGAAAAAATATGGAGGCAGATGCATTTGTATTGCATCAGGCCCACACAAAGGTCTCACAGTTAAAGAGGGACTGGATAAAATTCCATCTGAAAACAAAGTTGGTGTTTCTTCTTCCTTCTTTCCAGTCTGCTTTTTTTCATTAAAGGACTAGCTGCTGCGGCCTGAAGCATCTACAAGGTGCTTGGACAAATCAACATTTTGCAAGTTATATGTCTTCATGAAGACAAATGCTAAGCATGGCAGAAATCCCTACAGGGTACCTGCCTGTGCACTTGTGCTAGGGGAGTTCAGCATCATTTGCTGTTCAGGCTTTCTGTCTTTGCCTACAAGAGAAAGGGGATTCCACTGCTCTTGGTCAGAATGAATCAAGTCTTTCTAAGCTGTACATTATAAATTTTAGTTACATGGGAGATGTAGCTCTTATAATTGCTCTGGACTCTAAGGACATTGAGCCAATCTACATCTTAGTTCCCCCAGCAGTAATGGACTTTCATAATTCTTCTTGTGAAATTAGTTTGAAAAGAGGAAAGATGACACTGTCTCATGAGGCATTTGAGTAGTGCTCTCCTGACGACAAACAGGCAGTGTTACTGGTTGTGATTGGGACCTTGTTTTGCAAAATATCTTGGGTCTTGCCCAAATATGCTCTTTGAAATGCCTACATTTCCTTTATGGCTAAAAAAGAAAATGAATCTCCCCAGATCTGGGTCATATACCCAAAGGAGGGATGGGAAAAATAGTCAAATATCAGCTTCCCAAATTCCTTCACTGCTGTGTTCATGCAGTTCATCAACCTCCCAGGGCCATGAGCTCCAAGGACCTCCATGAAATGAGCTCTTCTGCACAACATTCTCCATGAAATGCATGAAAATGTTTAGACCTGGATCTTCAAGATTGCCCAGCGACTCACGGACCAGGTGAGTCTTTCCAAGGAATATTGCTCCCATCTGATGTCTCAAATAAACATCTAGCTCTGGCCATGCTGTCCCAGCAGCTGCAAGTCATCTTTCGTTTCAAAATAGGGGATGGGTTTATTGTAGGAAAGGGATTGAATATTGCTACAGAAACAAGTAGAAGGAGGTAATTTTTAGACTTCATTTGACTTCTTTTTTATGGAAGAGTGAGCTTGGCCTGGCAGTATTGGTTTCTTTCCTGTTGAAGCACAATCTCAGTATTCCCTTTCGTAGCCCTGTGGAAATACGTAGCTACAGAAAACTTGCTATTTCTAAACCTACTGACTTTCCTTTATAGATTGCTTATATCTGACCATAAAACTACACACTGATCTCTGCAGGGCATTCTTCTGGGAAAAAAAATAAAGGAATCAAGTCAGCCAGTGAGGTAACAGGCACTCTTCCTGTGACTGTCATCTTCCTTGTCCCAGGCACTGGTTAATTTGATGTTGCTGAAAAACCTTCTCAGAAATTCATCTGTACAAGCATGTAGATGAAGTTTCTTGCTAAAAAATTATAGTGAAAAAATATTTGTGTTTATGTTTGATTATTCAGAGTGTGGAGTCCCTGAGGTTTTGGTTTAAGTTTCAAACCCCTTAGTAGAATCAGTCTCAGTCTAACAGGAGTTTTGCTGGTGAAATAATGAGCTCAAATTAAAATATTCCAACCTGAAGGACATGAAGAGCTATTGTCACCTCCCTTTTCCTCCATCATGCTCAACTCTCCTCTGGATCACCATTTTGGTGCAGTTTTATCAGTCACTCACATGTCTTACTGCTTCACCCTGCATTGCTCAGCTCCTTTGCCAAGACAGACCTTTGAATGTGGGGCAGACCTGGGTCTCCCCAGGTCCTGCACTTTGGATCTTCAAAGACAGACCATTTTCTAGATACACAGTGCCAGTAGTGACACACTGGTCATACCCTGTCCTTGCTGTTCCAAAGGGGCAAAATGTAACTAATAATTCTGACACAGGTCTTGTCTCCTGGGGTGCTGGGAGCTAACTCACTCCACAACACATGCTGCTGCAAAAGCTGGGCAACCGCTGAGCCTTTTGGCATGCTCTTGTGCTTTTTGTTGAAAATGGCAAATAATGAGACAGATTTTAGTCAATGGACATGAGCTAATTGACATCAGTTGTGTTGTAATTGGTAGAGGAGAAAGTATATGGTTATTAACACCCAAAGAAAAAAGAGGCCTAGATTTTTCTGGCCTTTCCTAGATGATGAAGCTCTCTTCCTCTTTGAATCTGACAAAAATGAACTGTGGAACTGGAGAAGAAGCACTTTGTAGGAGATAAAAAAATTACAGCCCTAAATGCTGACCTGGTGATTCTTCATTTGAATTCATGCATTATCAGTGGAGCTCAACCCTTGTACAGTCAGGTCTGGATTATAAATAGGGCTCAACGGGAGTTTTCAAAAGCATCTTTTTCAGTGGATAGTATCTGCCAAAACCAGAGCCTTTTCCAGGAACATACGAGTTTTGACAAGTTCCAGGTGTCAAGCGAGGACAGGTGTTAGCCTGGCAGCTGGTATACTCACCAATATAAGGGAAATTCATTTTCAAGTTTCTGCTCAACCTGATTTATACTGAAAACTTGGACTTGTCTTGCTCTTGTTACAGAGAGACCAAGCTTCTGCCTGCTTGGTGTGAGTCCACGCTGTCTAAGAAGGCTTTAACATCTCTGCTGGTAGGAAAGGTTTTGTAACATTGAACACCTCACAGCCATAAAACCCTGTTTCCTCCCCACCCCTTCCCCCACCTCCAAACACTGATGATGACGATTTCCCTGCACCTCTTGCCATCAACATTACCTTTGACTTCAGGGTAGAAATATAAATTTTTTTAAAAAAAGCATCTAGGATAGTTTTAGTTTCAACCTCATTTCAAGTGTATAAAGTTGAACATGATATCAATATGTTCTTCTTCCCTAATCCATCCTAGGCTCCAAAGATAATCTTCGTATGAATTCAGGGTCAGACGGAAGCTGGAAAAGAGCTGGCCAAAAAATAGTAATAAAAAATTCTTAACTTCCACTCCAGCTCTGCAGAAGTTTTTGAAGAGCTGCATATGACTGATAATGCTGATGTGTCAGTTAGGATGGCCTAAATGACACAAAAGAGAGGGTTTGGGGTTTCTTAGTGTTGTTTTATTTTTTGTCCTCAGGGTGTGCAGTTGTTTCTCACTCACAGAGGATGGATGTTATTAATATCTGGAAGCACCTTTTTAATTCATTCCCTTAAAGAAGAGGCAAATTGGGAATGAATTTTTTTCTTTCCTTGTTTTACAGGGAATAGCTTCAAAAGAAAGCACATCTAGCACTTTAACATGGAATTCAGGTCAGGCATGCAAAAAGATTCATCAGATGATAGGTTTCTCTGACATCAGAGAAATTACACAGGATTTTTTACTGGATCATGATAGACATTTGCTATTTTTGGAAACAAAGGAGAAACCTTATTATTTTCTGGTGCATATATCTTCCCCTGTCCCCATTGTAACCACTCATATAAAATGGAAATAATTGCATCTTGATGCCACTAGATGCCATGGAAGTCAGCAAATATAAGGTGTAGGAATGGGAATAAGACAAACAGACTGCTTTTCAAGACCCTATTCACCGTTTGTTCATCCTTTATACTCATGTTGCTGTGATACAAGAGTTCAGTGGGTGCTGCTGACAGCCAGGGGGAGAGGGTCCTTCTCAAGCTGTGGTAGCAGAGGGAGCATGGAGAAAAGCAGTGAAGGGTGTGATGCATCTGGTTTTGTTTTTTGAGAAGGTTTTCATGCATCTCTTAGCATTACTTTTTTGGGAGAAACATGCCCCCAACAGTCTGGATCCAGGGCAGAGTTCAGAGCATAGCTGATCCCACCTTGGGGTTTGCTCCCTGAAACAGCTTAACAGTTCCCCCTTGAGGAGGAAATTCACTTTGCTCCTCAAAACGTTGCTCACCTGTTGAAGAGCGCCCTTTGGGGAGAAACCTGGGAGTTTCTGCAATGAGAAGGGCAGAGGTTGTGTCACCTCAGGGCTGTCTGTGTTACTGTGCACCGAGAGCCATGAAAACACCTGCACAACCCTGTGGACAGTTGTAACACTTCTGTGCCATGAACACAAATGTGGGTGCCTGAACAGGGGCCCTGCATTGTCCCCATGGCTCCTGAACCTGCTTAGCTGGTGCTCCTTTAAAAAAAAAAAAACATGTCACTGAGAGTCCTTCTATTAATGCAAAAAACCACCAAGGTGTGAGCAAAACCAAGCACTAGATCATTTTCCAGATCTAAAACAGTCATCAGGATGGCCATGCCTCTCTGAGAAGTAAGTATGAGAAGACAACTATGGCATTAACACAAGCAATCCACTGCTTTCATTCTGATGTATTGTTTTGGAGGCAAAAGGAGCTGGAGTACATCTGGACAGTGTGCTGCAGCATGTATGTAGAGGACATCCAATCAGCATCGTTTTCCTTCCAGATCCCTAATTCTTGCAGTGGCTTTGGCAGAAACATCCCAGGAGATGAGTTTGGAAGGAGAAAACTCAGGAGTTTGCATTTTAGGGAAAGCTGAACAAACCATTTTCCCCTCAGAGCTTTTGTAGTTGAACTGCATTGTTCAATGATGATCAAAATATTTTGTGGGAACATGTCAGTTCTGATGTCATTTTCTAAAGTAAGAAGTTTAATTGAATCATTTCAGCTCCCTCATTTTGATAAAGCTAAAATGTGTCAATAATAGTGAAATGTTTTGATAATCTTCGAAACACTCCTTTGGATAAAGCTAAAAATGTTTTGACTCCTCTAGCAAGGATAAATGAGGATATGCAGATATTATTCTTGCTGCATTTTGCCTCTTTGTTTTTACCATCCTCCACTGTGCTCTTCTCTCTTTCTTATCCTTGCACCTGTGAATTCCATAGATCACTCAAGAAATACAGATGTATATCAAAATTCCCTACCCCCCCTGTGTTTTGCTGTAGTTTACTGTATAGTCCGTTTTGCTGACTGTGAATCCTCCAGCATCCCAAGTTCACACCATGTAGACAGCAAGAAACAAGGGTACAGAGCAGTCACAAAATTGAGACTTTTTGGAGACAAAAGCTCAGTATGGTCAGTACAGAACCAGTGTACATGGGCTAGCAGCCCTAATTCATGATGATTACAAGAAAATGAAACAGTGTAATCCCTTTATTTAATTGGCAAAGAATTCCTGTCATCTGGGTTGAAATTTTAATGAGTCTTTTTTGCTCCAGATGTCCTTGTAGGGGGCTCTCAAAATGGAGCAATGCATGGAGGAGCGGCTCATCCAGAGCTGTTGTGGCTACGGAAAAAGGCTCCGATATGAACAGAAATTCTGCTATTCTTTGACACTTACGAGGAGCAATGGTGCCTACTTCAACCTTATCTACAAGATAGTCCAGACCCTATTTATGCTTCTCCCTTCTTTTCTCTTTCTCCTTCCCTGCACAGCAAACATTGCCCAACACATATGCATGGGATCAGTAATTTCTTTTCTCCAAAATTTTATCTGAAAAAAATCAGTAGATCATTAAAATGGATGTTATCTTCCTTTCTTTACCTCCTGGCTGCTAACAAGGGCCCTGCCTGTGTATCTATACAGGCTTGGCAAAATGAGTAGGAATTTTTTCAAATTTGAGCTGCTGCTGTTATAAAAATATATATTTAATAAAATTGTATTCATTTTTTCCCTCTATTCAGATTTTAGAAGCAATTTTCATTCACTGTTTTGTAGCAAATGCCCTGCTGTTTGCCACCTATCCAAGAAAGTGGTCCGATTTTGAGCTTCAGTGATTCCTCAGTACTACCTAACTTCTTCCTTCTCTTTGGAGAGGGAGCTGAAGGGTTGCCAGTGGTAACAAGGGCAAAGAAAGATGATAGTCTTTAGGTTTCATTTAGAGAGTAATTTTAAAGAAATTCCCTTAATTTAAGCATAGGACTGAGTCAGTAAAGCCATTAGTTTCAGTACATCCATAGCTTGAGGTTGGGTACTACCAAAATTTGTGCATGCACATACAAATTCACAGAAATCCTTATTAATATAAAGAAAATATGCTGTGAAGCACTTAAATGTAAGCCTGTTTTTTTAAAAAAGCTCTATAAAGTATATTATATGCTTATGTGTAATAGTGAGTTCATGTCTTAGCACTGGGTACTTGGCTGAATGGCATCTTTAATCATCTGTAAAATCAAAATATTGACACAGGCAGTCTCAGGCACAAGGGCCCCTTTAAACCTGCTGCCTTTGCAGCTACCACAGTGGTAGTTTATAAGTGTGTAAGGCCCAAATATTTGGTGTACATATCAAGCTGCTATCAGCTGTAGAAAAAGCAGGTGTAAAGAAGTTTCAGGATCAGATTGTTTCTATTGGTATTTTCTGACTGAGGTGCAGTGAATGCAGGGTGGCATTTTCATCATGTTTTTTCACCCAGTGAATGGAAATTAGCTATTATTTCAAGTGTTTTTCCCTATTTTTTTTTTTTTTTTTACTGCTAGAAAAGTCAGGCATACTTTACACAGCTAGCATTGATAAGCGCCATAGGAAAAGACAGCAGGCCAGTTAATTTATTGTGGCATCTATTCCATGATCATGCTTC
This sequence comes from Bolborhynchus lineola, assembly GCA_025448015.1. Lineage (NCBI taxonomy): Eukaryota > Metazoa > Chordata > Aves > Psittaciformes > Psittacidae > Bolborhynchus > Bolborhynchus lineola. Next base: position 15,418 of record JAOEHX010026509.1, on the reverse strand, counting down.
TATTTTTCAGATGTTTTACAAAAGAACTTCTGCTCAGATAAACAAATGCTTTGTTAGTGTCTGGATTTTGTTCCCCTTAGGCTCATTGGTAAAGAGGGATTGTTTGCATGAATGTGGCTTTAATTAATATTTTGAAACATGCTGAGATGCAATTGCATATCACTAGTTTTAAAGATTGTTTACTAAAGAAAGAATGGAAAAGCCATCACTGTAGGAGTTTTTTTAAACAACTTACCTAATTAAGAAACCTGCTGAGCAAAGTGTACAAACACATGATTAGGTCCATCTGTATTCAGCCAGGCACATTAACACATGCATAAAGTTTGGCATGTGCTTTACTCAAGAGGAACTGTCTGATGAATTGGGACCTAAAAGAAAACAGGAGAGATACATTATGCTCTTCCTTTAATGATGCAGTATTTTATATTCCAGTAACTAGCTATTTCACAATATGGATTCCCTCCCCTTCTTTTTCCCTCAAAAATACCTTGACATTATATTTCTTGGCACATTTTTGTCAAATTTAGTTTTGAATATTGAACAACTTGGTGAAGAAAAGGAGCTGCACATTTCAAACCGCCCTGAGCTCTGAGTACCCAAAGTTCAGTCCTCCACTCCTGAGATGACAGTCTGCTGTCAGCATCTCATATGTTACCATTTAATATGAGATTTCACATTCAGCATTGAGGTGGGAATTTTGAAAGGAAAAGCATCCCGGTGACAGCACGTCCTTCACAGGCTAAGTCAATTTTAATTTTCAAAGTCATTATTATTATTAGGCAGCAAAATGTGTGCCGCATAAATCTCATCCATTACTGATGGCTTTTGTTTCATGAATAATCAAGTCAATGCAATTCAGGAACAGGCAAAACAAGATAAGGATGTGAATGTCCTTTGTGAACAGCAACATACTCTGCAGGTACAAACCTGTTAATCTGAGCTGACCGCACCAGAGCTACACTGACTGTCACCATTAGAGGTGACAGTCTTTTGCCCCTGCAGTGCAAAACCCACTTGGTAGTCGAGGGGTGCACACAAGCCACCTTGGGTGTCCACCTGGGAGTGAGATGGGTTTTCTTTGAAGTCCTATTTTTGAGGTATGTGGTTCAGCAACACATCATGATGGAGATGCAATACCCATCACCAGTGCTGAGTTCAAGCTTGATGGAGCTAAATCCCCTATGCTGCAGGAGAGAAGCTCTCAGGGCTATGCCAAACCTTCTGGCACCATAACCTGCGTATGACTACCTGACATTTGCATTTTATATTCCCCATTTCTTTTTGGGCAACCCAATTTCCATAAGCTTGAATGATGATTTTGCTTCTGAGAAATTAAAACATTGGCTTCCCAATTTTAATTCTTATAATTTATTTTTATGAGGCAATGATGAAAAGGGCAAAAATAATGAATATTTTGAAAGTTGTGGAAGCCAGGTCTTTGAGCTTTCCATCAAAGCTGTGGAGGAGGTGCCTGTAAGAGATGCAGGAATAATAATTATTTCAAAAAAGAAATATGACCATTCCAATGTTTTTCTAATAGTACTGTAAATCTGAATTATCATATTTTAAAATTAAAGCTTCTAGATAACTACCAGTGGTTTTTCCCCTTCATATTGAGAAGATCAGGCTGGATAGAGGAAATCGTCCCATTTCAGAGAACTACGACTGCCTTCTCGATGTCAGACAGTGATGAGAAAAGACCACTAAAAGAAAGTGATCTTTATTTCCTGGAAAAGCTGTCCATAATTAAACAATGTTTTAAAGTAGCGAAATGCAGAGACCAGATAGCTAAAGTGGAAGTTTATAGCAACATGTGATAGCCCTTCCCTCTTGCTCCAATCACTATCTTCAATGGCTGTAGGAAACACTGCTTGTATAAAACCAATTATACTGTGCAGGAAGGGGAGAAAGAAGAAGGGGCAGCATGGTCTTCATGTGCATGACTAGGGGAATAGGAATGCATGAAACAATATTCACTTTGTCTATAGCATTACTGAGACTATTACTGTAATAGTGGGTCCAGTTTTGGCATCTATGCTCTGAAAGGAGATTGACAAATTGAAATGTCTGCACAGAGCTTCTATCACAGGGTTCTTTACAGAGAGACACTAAATGCATTCAGTTGCTTAAAAAAGAGAGTTAAGAGTTAGCTTGAGAGCAGTGTATAAAGGATTTATGTAAGGGCAAAAACATTCTTCCTGAGCAGCTCTTTAATTCAGGATTCTGAAGTAAATGACTATAAATAAAAGCCAGCAGAGCTGCACTGGTAGAAAAGGTGCTAGTTATTATTCATTTCATTCATTTTTTTTTTTTTTTTTTTTTAATGAGGATTTTGGAATAGCTCGGGAAGGGATGTAACCAAGATCTTCACAGCCTCCAAACTAGCTCACAAAACTCTCCAAAAACACACTCAGCCCCGGATTCACAGCAGAGAAGTCCATAGAGGTCACTGCATCAATTTCTCTACTGGCTGCTGATCAGAGCCACCCATCCCAGTGGTTCCTCCTGAACCCAACATTTGTGAACCCAGGATTTCTCCTGGCAGTCATAGGCTGGGATGTGAAAATGCTAACATTTTCATCACATCCCAGCCTATCCCACAGAGCTGATTTTCTAGCTTATCATTTATGCTGTGAATATTTTATAAACTGGCTTGTTGGCTGGGATGCGAGAGACATAAAGAAGTTAAACAATCCACTTCATTCACAGCAAGCTTCTTTAGACAAACACCCAATTCAAAAGCATCAACACCAGACATAAATATGGATTTGACTGAAGGGCTCAAGTCCCCAAATCACAATGAAGACGTAAAACTGATAGTAGGGTGAGGAAAACTACCCAGTGTCACAAGGCACTGTAATCAATGTCAGTCAACTACCACTGCTTTTTTTGCTTTGGACCAAGCAGGGCTCAATTGCTGACCCGTCATTTGGAGCATGGGCTGGAGATTGTTTCTAATGACCCTTTGGGAACTGATCTCAAATCCCTTGCCCTGAAACAACTCCAAAGAAAGAAAGGAATAGCTTAAGCATGAATTCTCAAGGGCTACTCTGGTCTGGGGAAATAATCTCTGCAGTTGCAGGTCTTTTTTAAGCATAGTCTATCTGGGAAACAGTTTCCTGCTTCTCCCTAGTGCAATTCTGTCAAGACACATTTTTGAGTGTTGATTGGTGCCAGTTTTTGCTTTATTTTTGGAAAATGCTCTTCACACCTGGGTCTTGAAAGGCCTGCAAACCCAGAGCAATATGAGCTGAGTTGCCTCACACAAAGTGAGAATTGAAATGGCTTGATTAATGTTGTGAACACTGTTAGGAGAAGGAGAAGGCCAACAGGTTACCGGCGGAAGCTGTCAAGATGTCTTTTATCATTGTTTAGTAAAAAGAACCCCCAAATCCACAAGATTAACAACACAGCCTTATTTGTGCTTACTCTAACGCCATCAATTCCTCTGGGTCCTGCTATGTCCCTGAGCTTTAAAACCTTTTGTCCTTTAAAAGTGATGTAGTGGGACTTTGGATGTAGTCTCCAAAATTAGACAGATCTTTTTCCTGAGTCTTATTTCTACTTGAAAATTAGCAGTCTTCCTCTACTGGGGAATATTGTAACTAATGAAAAAGAAAATAAAACGTAGAAAATGGATTATTATATTTTTGAAAATAAGTTAGTATTTTTAAAATACAAGGAAGACATGGACCTGTTAGAGCAGGTCCAGAGGAGGTCTGTGAAAATGCTCAGAGGGCTGGAGTACCTCTCTTATGAAGACAGCTGAGAGAGTTAGGGTTGTTCAGCCTGAAGAAGGGAAGGCTCTGGGGAGACTTTACTGAAGCTTTTCAATATATAAAGGGAGTCTTTTATCAAGGCCTGTAGTGTCAGGAAAAGGGACAACAGTTTCAAACTGAAGGAAGATCGATTTAGATGGGATATAAGGAAAAAATTCTTCTCAATGAGGGTGGTGAGGCACTGGCACAGGTTGCCCAAAGAATCTGTGGCTGACCCATCCATGGCAATGTTCAAGGTCAGGTTGGACAGGGCTTGGGGCAACCTGATCTAGTGGAAGTTATCCCTGCCCTTGGCAGAGCGTTGGAACTGGATGATCTTTAAGGTCTCTTCCAACCCAAACCGTTCTGTGATTTTGTGATTCACAGCAAGGAAAGCAGAAGCCACTTGTGCTCAGGAAAGTTGTTATGGTTTCTTTATTCAAGATAAGAGTCATTATACTCAACAGTAGCTCTCTGCAGTACAAACATTTACATCTGAAGCAGCTGCAGAAACAACCCTCTCTCAGGGTAGGAAAGCAGGAATTTCAGGAGTGTGACTCTTCTGGAGTATTTTAGTCCTCTATATTATCAGACAGTGGATGAGAAAAAGAATCTGAAGATGTCGGGGTTCTACAGGACAGTGACTGACACTCCAATGTTTCCCAGTCCACATCTCTTGTCACCAAAGTTCCATGAGATGCATTAGTCCAGAGACTGATCAATAGTGTCCTGGCAGTTTTCCTTTCTTAGAATCAGCATGAGCATCAGGCGTGTGTGGCCTCTCAGGAGTTTCATTTCATCAGTGAAATAAAGAAGAGAGATACATTATTTCTCCTGCCCAAGTCTGTCTCCGTATCTTCATTGTCCCCTGGCCAAACCTTCCAGCCTCTGCAGACTCCAAGCTCCATGGAGGACTCTGTTGCCCAAATTGCCCTGGTCTTTGAGCTCCAGTTTCTAGCTCATAACACTCACATCTCCTCCATTTCATGATTCATGTGCTTAAGTGTGCTTGATTTGCTCAGGAAGGCAGAAGTCATGAGAAAAAAACAGTATCTTCCTGAATCTTAGCTCAAGAAAGGAAATAAACCTCAACAGAAAGAGCCAAATGTTAACAATATGATTCAGAAAAGCTTCCATAGCTTTAGAGAAGTACTTGTGCAGAGAAAAATAAAAAAGAAAAAAACCCCAAAAATAATTTACTAAAACCTAGAAACCAAATTAAACTGAGAAACAAGGAAAAGTATTAGGGTGAAAGACTTGTGCTCACTAGCAGGGAGAATATGCCCAATGCTTGACCCCACTTGCTGTGTAACAAGGCTAGCAGTGAAGAAATGTCACTCTCAGTCACAGGAGGGAATGAAGGTGCCTGGCAAAGTCTGTGCCAAAACATTTGGGGCTGTAAGAGAGGGCAGGGCTTTTTACTTTGCATCTGAACCTTTGCCATTACAGGAGGAGAATACAAAAAATCTTAACACTGTCTAGGCATACCTTGATTATTATGAGATCAGGGTTTATCTACATATGGAAATAAATTAACATGGACCCTTGATAAGTTACTTCTTCAGTTTCTCTGTTCTCTGAATATAGGGGATGTATTTTAGCTTGCACCAATTTCATACCAATTTAACTCTACTGCTTTCAGGGAATTTGTCTCCAACTTATACCTTAGTAAAGAAGACACATCAAGTCAAAAATTTCTTTGTGAGACAGGGACAAAGGCTCATACTGTGCAAAATTTTGTTCATGTGTTTATTCTATGAAAGTGTGCGGGTGTATTGAAATCAGAGGGAAAATTTTGTCAAATAAAAATTAAGATTATAAAAACATGCATCTAGGAGGCATGAAGATTTTGTCAGAAGAGAAGTACAGATATGTTTAAAGCATCTAAGTCCTATAGTTTGGTCAAGCACACCTTATTTCTAAGAAGATTATTAAATAGAAGTATATAATTTCTCTAAAGTGATAGTCCAAAGATAGCTCAAATACAACATGTGAATTAATTATAGGAAATGTCGCATTAAATTACAAAGACCAGAAGTCAAGCCTCACTGACAATAAAACTTTTTCTAACAAAGGTTATGTAGATTTTTTGGCTCTTAGCAGTATGAATGAATTTTTCCTGGAAAAATTTATTCTACTTTTTCAATTAAAATTTCCAGAAAGTTGTTGGTTATTTTATCAACTCTGCTTTTAATTTTAAAGCCAAGCACCAGTTCTCTTTTCAATAATCATTCTTCACATTTAAGCTAGGAGCTTCTTTTCCATCATGACACATTCTTGTATCACATTCTTTCTCATCCTGGCAACAAGCCAATACATGACTGTTGTGATTTAAGCACAGTCTGTTCACTCCCCCTGCTTTCTCCACTGCTCCACCCCTCCAGTCCCGTGGGGATGGGGAGGAGAATTGACAGACTGTAACTGCCATGGGTTGAGATGAGAACAGTCCAGTAACTAAGGCATAACACAAACCACTGCTGCTGCCACCAATAGTAATAAGGGAAACAACACAGGAAGAGAATACAACCACTCACCACCTGCTGACTGATACCCAGTCTGACAGAGCAGTGATCTAAACCTTCTGGGAAACTGCCCCTAGTTTATATATCGGCCATGACGTGCTATGGTATGGAATACTCCTTTGGTTATTTTGGCTCAGGTGTCCTGTCTCTGCTTCCTCACGGCTTCCCCTCCTTCCCTGGCAGAGCATGAGACTCAGGAAGTCCTTGGTCAGATTAAACATTTGAGCAGTAACTAAAAACATCAGCATCATCAGCATTGTTCCCAGGCAGAAAATCAAAACCACAGTGCTGCACAAGCTACTAAGGAGAAAAATGACTGCTACTGCTGAACCCAGGACAATGATCTTCTGTGTCCTTTCCATCTCATTTACTTAAGTTTCTCTCAGTCTTTTTAAAGGCACTGGGAACAAAACTCTCAGTCATCTGCCATCACTATCTGACTCAAAAATACAATAGAAATACAGCTAGTAGGCATTGCATCATGTCCATACACTGGCATTAAACTAGTTCTGAAGATAATGTGCTTAGTGCCATGTAATGTTCCCAAAATATCTAGCTGTTTCTAGATTTCATTGGTGGGTTCTTACATTATCACTAGGTCATAGAATCATGCCATTCATTAGGTTGTAATAAAAAGACTTGTATAATAAAATTGGACATGAAGAGTAAGTGCTGAAAGTTGCAATATCCATGAGTACTTTTCAAGAAAAATTTTGTAGAATGAGCCCTTTTTTAAAAAAAATGCAAGAGGATTTGTTCAGATGAAAGAATGCTACTAAAATAGACTGTGGGAAATGTAGACTGATTAACGTACCAAGGAGCAAAATACTTATGTCAATACAGAGACCCCTCAAAAAGAGGACCACAAATGAAATTCTAGACACAATAGAGCATCAAATGAGAAATTTCAAAAACAGTGTCTATGAAAAAGTAACTGATAAATCACATTATCTGTTTTTTAATCTGATCATATTTCTGTTAGATCATTTCAACTATAGGGTTGGACTTCAAGGTAAACCCGCAGCAATTCCATCAATCTCACTACCCTTAGCATCATTGTAAAATTGGTCTGAAATCTGAATCAGATTCAATATCTGCTGGGTAAGCATTAATCAATTCTTGCCACTAATTTCTTGTGCAAAGCAACACCTCATCTGCCATTGCTGTGACTGTTACACCGCATTATGTGTCACTAAAAGCAGGAAAAAAATAGATCAAATAATTTTCCTGCATTAACTTATTCCTACACATTTTTCCAACTCATATTACTTTTTATACCATGAAACTCAGAACACAACATGATCTTCACAGGGAAATAAATGGATTACTTGCATTATATGGGATTGTCCTTCATTTTAAGCTCGTATCTCTACACCTGAAATATGGGATGTTTTCTGTTTTATTGTAAATATTTGTTGATTTAGTTAACACCTTTTAGACTCCCTGGGAGGAAGACAAAGGACTCCTGATGCTGCTGGCTTGAGTTATCCAATTCATTCCCATCTCTTCTGCTGTTAATATGATTCTCAGCTAGTCCAGGCTTGAGTCATTTGTAGACTAGGAATGTTTATCAGGATGGTAGAGGCACTTCATGAATACTTTACTAATGATGAAAAGGACAAGGTACCTCTTGTGTATTAATGGTAGTTATGAGCATATCAAACTCATTAAATGTATTACAAAGTAATATTTTGGCACTCTGAACTGAAAACAGTGATGGATCTAAGTTGTTTTATTTCAGAAAAATCTACCACTGCTGATTCACAAAGCAATTTTGAACAAAGATTTTTAGAAAAATGCAAGGTAAAACTCTAAAAGTGGGCATACATAAACTGGCCAATTAGGTTTCAGGATGCTGATTTAACTCAGAGCCTCATGGACTTCTTTCTTCTTTGATGTCCAGACACTTTCCCTATGGGAAGGAATGGGGGTGCAGTTTTGCTTTCCCCAAACAGAGAAAGCAGGGACATTGCAGCTGGGCAGAGATCTCCTGCAGTGGTGATACTGGTGTGACAACACGGTACCACAGGAAACTTCTCAGCAGACTATGAAGGTGCAGCTTTTGTACAGTCATGCAGCAGCCAGGTTAAAACCAACTTACAGCCCTAGGTATATCATATTTTCTGTATTTCACTGGGATGAGAAACATTTCCAATGGTGCTGAATCCATTTGAAATTTTCATACATTAACAAAATTTAAAAAAACCCACAGGAAACCAAGCAAGAGGTTCCTCTGAATTCCTTCAGTTCTCATCCCACTTTCTAAATCTGATTCTGATGCCCTCGGAGCAACAATTTGAGTGCGTGGGCTGCAGCACAATTTACCTTTTCCTTCCTTCCATCCATCTATCCATCCATCCACTTCCTTTTTCCATACATCTCCCTGTGTAGAATAGACTAGATCACATGCATTTTTTTCCTTGTCAGATTGAAACATGTAAGAGATAAGATGCAGAAGTATGGGTGCCTTTCATAAACAGCTCACAAATGAGAAGTAAACTGTTAGGGAAATTAATTTGGGTGATATGTAACGAAGACAATTCATAATTACTAATTCATCTGAAAAAAAAATCATGAAGTCTAATGTTTAGATGTTGCAAATAGTTACATCTGAATCAGGTTACCCCACTTTTTAATTTCATCCATCGGGTCATTCCAAGGGAGCTGATAATCTGTAAATGTCAGCATATAAACACCTTTTTAGGTATTTCCTTAATTCTTGATGAAATAAGTTCAGTCATACTTTAATACTTTAATTTTTTCTCTCATCTCAAACCATTTTATTTAGTTTCTGTTGGAAGTCCTCCCTTATGCAAAAACCCTTTAGATCATTTTGCTAATAAGACTCTTCAAAGCAGTGCTGGGGCCATAACAGCATTTTGCAGAAGTGGACACAGCTCAGGTGTTCCCAGAGTCATCACTATGCCACATGTAATGTCCTTTGGACCTTCTTGACTGGAGGCAGCACAGGAAAGACTTGCAGGGACTTTTCACCATTCAGTTTTCTTGCTGAGCAAGCAGACCTGCTCTGCAAGCATGAAGATGTTCAAGATCTAAATAAACAAAAAAAACCAAAAAACAAAACAAAACAAAACAAACAAAACAAACAAACAAAAACCAAACGCAACCCAACACCTACTATTGAAAAAAAAAAAATTAAATATTATGAACTGATAAAATAGGTATATCTGCTGGGTTCTAAAAAGAAATTTGTAGCCTTAGGAGGTCAGGTTTCAAAGGTCATAAAATCATTTATATAGCTTCTTGCCTTTAAGTGTTAAGTGAAATGTGTTTTATGGTGTCTTCCTCTTTCCACCTTCTATTTCATAGTGGGAATTGGGCAACAGCTGATATTTACAGGTATTAACTAGATCATGAAAGCAATGGTTCTTGATCCTTCCTTTCGAAATATGATAGGATTCACAGTAACTTAATTAGAAACATGGAGCAATAAGAGCAGAAGAGGCAGTTGACCTCTAAAAACATTGTGATAAAACAGCCTATTTTATCAAACAGTGTAAAAGAAAAAGATTTTCTGAAAAGAAATACTGAGATTTAGGAGATGCATTTATGTACCTGGCTGTGCCATAGCTTCCTGTAGCTTGGGTCAAGACATAAAGTCTATGTTCTTTATGTTGTAAGACAGGTAATGATCAGCTTGGTCCTCCACAGTGCCCCTCCTCACCCAGCTGGTTACACACTCATCAGGACATCTGCTTACCTTCCTTGGTACAGTGCATATAATTCAGCAGAACCCTGATATCATGTATTTGCCACGAGGCTCCTACTGCTGATTTTATGGAGACAATACACTGATTTTTTTAGTACCTGAAGGATACGGTGGAGGCCTAAAGGTATTAGTGAGTAGAAAAGTCATTGGCAGGAGTGTGGATGCTGCCTTTACTAGCACCAGTCAAGACAGAGCAATGGCACAGACAGCCACTAAACTGCTGTGTCCAGACAGCTGGAAAGCTCATGACTGTCTTGACCTTACCCAAAAATTCATTACTGGCTAGGTCAAAAACAGGATGTTGGGGTAGATCTGGGTCTGGTCCAACCTCAAATGACCTTAGATTCCCTCTTGTCCTATCATGGGGCTGCTGGAAGTACATGTGCTTTTATTGCTTATTTATTGGGGGTTATCTCAAAGATGCATGCAAAGGTAGGAAAGCATATGAACAGCAGCTGTGCAAAGGTCACCAAAGGGTCGGCAGATCCCTGAGCATCCAGGAGAGGCTGTGATGACACCAGTGATCAGGGAAGCAATTTTGTGCTCCTCTTAGCTGTTGTTTCGAGCTGCTACTTTTGTACTGACCAACCCAATGTCCAAGCACAAAGAATTGTCAGCAGAATAAGGGCAATTAAAACTGTCTGCTCTAAGCTGGCAGGACAAAATTACTTCTGGATGCCCATAGCCACGACTTCAGAGGAGGATGAAACATAACTTATAACCTAAGTCTCTTGCAGGGACTTTTTAAAAACGGGACCTCCATGTAAGAAGTAAAACTCTGAAGATTTCTATGTCCTTGGGAAAACAAATTCTTAAAGGAAAAAAAAAATCATTTTAGTTGACTATTTATAATGGCTCCAGCTGCAGAGTGACATTTCTGCCCTTAATTAAATCCAAGGACAAGTAGGAAGGCTGACTTAAGAGGTAGCATTAATGCTAAACTGTCAGTAATATGCAACTTTTCAAGAGCAACAATGTGTTAAGAGATATTCACATCAGAGAGAGGCTCATTACTTTAGTCTTGTGTTGCAGGATTTCAGCTACTCTCAAAGATCTATCTGTTCTGGCAGGGTGCTGCCTACTCCCTGCAGTACATAGGGTTTAGAGAACTGTATTGAAATGCGTTTCTTACTTCAGGCTGTTTTAGTGAACTCTTGAAGAAATGAAGAGAAATATCAGTTACACCTTTCATCCTTGCATGCACAACAGTATCGTGGTGCTTTGGTCATACCAGGATCTGGTTTTTCAAGGTTAAAGAATTGATCATGGGGTATTATATTTTTTTTTAACAACTTAATTTTTCTTCAGCAGTTTTGAATGAAAATATGCAATGAATTTTTTGAAGAAAGACATAGGACTGCTGCAGCCTGATGCTCCTTTATACATCACTCTTTTTCATAGAAATTATAGCACTTTGGTAAAAGTTAATTGGTAGGTGGACTCCTTAGCTTCATGCCAGTTGGGTGAATTATTGTAGCAAGATACCATTTGTTTCCAGAGTTTATTTCTAATGACAAATGTAAATTACTCTTTGAATTAATGACACCATTCTGGCACTTTGTTCTTCAATGTCAACCTTAGGGCAGCCCTGGGAATATTACTGGTGGTTATGGGTACATTTCCCAGCGTTCTGATGTTGTGAGAAAGACACTAATCAGAACTGCAGCTTTCTTCCATCAGACTCTTTCATTTTTCAAAAAGTTTCTAAAAAACTTTCAGGATGATATCTTTTACCCTAATTATGCTATTTATTAAAAGTCTGTCTTTCCATTTTGTGAACTTTTTTTTTTTTTTTTTTTGACAACGTTCATAAAATGCAATGAGACTACAATGAAAAGTCAGACCTTTTTGAAATTGCCAGCTCTTGTGTCAGGACTTGTGATATGGGGGCTATGCTTTGGTCTATACCTAAACTGTAGGAGCCACATATACCTCTGGTTCCAATGGCTGGAGGTAATTACCGGTCCCATCCTGACTCCATGACGTAGAAGGATAGTCTGTCTACCCTACCTTTCCTGTTTGTACAGGGAAGCAAACATGTTCATTAGACAATTTCTGAGTGACAACAAGGACAAGACTTCCAACAGCCATGGACTGATCATCTAGGTTCTTAAAAACAGCACTGTGAAAATCAGCATAGTGCTGTCACAGACTAAACACTCTGTAGTAGCTACAGTAGGAACCTATTGGTCAAACACATTTACATTTGGGTCACTGACCTGACTGATTTGGATTAGAAAAAGTGGACACTCTTGTGTGCAGCCCACTGCAGATGTGCCTTACCCTTTAATTTATAAGAGGGAAAGCATACTGCCCCCTCATGCTGGAGCAGGGCTGCAAATCCATGAACATACTTACAAATCTAAGACATCAGTGGGAGATGTTCTGCAAAAAACTCAAAAAGCAAAAATAAACCTGTGAAACTACACAGAGTTTGAAAAAGGGTGAATGGCAGTATGAGGTGCATGATGACAATGCCAGGAAATACAGCAACACTTTCTCCAAAGGCTGAGTGGTGCCAGAGGGAAAACAAAGGCACATGAGATCCCAACACAACAACATGTGCTTGCAATCTTAATTATGACATTTTCTGGTATTTAGCTTGGCAGCATTTAAGCACCTTTTTGAGGACAGTCAGACTTCACACTGCTGCTTATGCCAGCTGAGCTGTGCTGCAGTCAGCAACTGCCCTTGGGGAGAGGGAGCAACTCTCCCTGTGCACAAGCACAGCTGAATCTGGGCCACAGTTACTTCATATCAAAATGCATTGCATTAATCAGCTGGTATTTAATTAATAGAAAAGATTAGTCTGATTAAATTTCAATTAAGCCCTTGTTTGAAGCAATGACATTTTGGATGTTGTTGGACAACCTTGCTGACCACACAGATGGCAGGCAACAAAAACATTAGCCAAATATTTTTACCATGACTGGTTAAACAAAATAAAGCACATCCATTATAATGAGCTGTGTTATAGCACAACACTCTGTGGTACAGCAAGCAGTGAAATTACTACCATAACAGATTGCTGCTTACTGTAACATATGCTGACTCTATCTTATTTTGTATTTCTGTGCACAAAAAAAAGGATATATAGATGAATCAAATTCTTTGATCAGTAATGAGTGCCATGAACCCAAAGGTTCCCAAAGAAGAGTGAGGAGAATCCAGTAGTTACTATATTATTCAAATAAGATTATGTTTTCCCCTCTCTATCTTTCTGGATTCTTATTAAAATACCTTTCCAAAGGAAAGTTATTAAAGAGCCTATTTGGCTAATTCATCAATAAGGAAACAGAAGCCAAGAAAGTCACCCTCAGCACTTAGGTGCACAGACATTCAATGAAGTGACAAAGCTTGAACATGATTACTTAGCTGTGTGGTGTGATGATTTTATTATATGATTCTGCATTAATCTGACTTTGAAATGACAATTTTCACAGCAGTTTATTAGGATATGACTGCTAAATGTCTGATATGACAATGACATGTGTAGCAATCATAACCTCCTTTTATCCCCCAGATGTAGCCCTTATGATACTTCAGCTGATTCCAAGGGCCTAAAATCTTTTACTGTATTGTACTGATTATAAACTTGTTAAAAGTTTTTTCTTTTTTTTTTTTTTTTTTTTTTAACACAGAAGGTTAAAACTACACTTTAACATGAAGCTACACTTGAGGGTATTAATGTTCGAAGTATTACCATGGAGCTCTACAGTATAATTAGGCAATAACATTGTTAGAATAAGACCTTGCAACAGTAACAGCCTTTCCCACTGGTAGGTAAATGCAGGGCAAAGCCATTTACATTCGAAGTTTGCTGAGAGGACCGCCAGAGTATATTGTTATATGGCTTGGAGGCCTCAGCAAACCTGAGATGTCCCAATTGCTCTCTCCAAACTGCCTGTGTATGCTAAGAGCTGTGGTAAAGCCAGAAAAAAGCCTGAAGGTGGGACAGGATTAGGAGCAGCCACAGTGCTCAGCCTCTTTGGATGGCACAGAGTTGTCACCCTCTTGGTCCTCTTGTTCTGAATGGCCACAGTTCGAGGATGAAGTTAGCTGAAATGCTCTTGTGGACATCAGTAGGTGGACATCAGTAGGTGATGGCTTCAGAGATGGTGCTTCCTCAGAGTATGGAGACATCTACCCTACCTTGGGCCGTGTCCTGTTCTTTACCCCAGGGAGGAAAAAATTAGAGAAGGTAGGGTAGCACAGTTATGAAAAGATCTAGGTCAGTCCAGCATGAAAAGATCTAGGTTAGATCAGTCCTCTCCAAGGCAACTTTCTTTCCAGTCTCCTCTTGTTAAAAAAATCTTCTGCAAATTGCAAAGAGCAACCTTATGGGTCAAAACAGTCTGTGTACCACTCACTGCAAGACCTTCCACCTCCTGTTCTGCCTGAACTCATGGCTGTCACTGCCTCCTCTTCCACTCCAGGCATTTCAAGCACCACATTTTGGAAGTTATGTCACATTGGGTTGCACCCTGTATGGAGCAGGGCACCACTGAAGCAGCCCACTGGGCTTCACCAGGGTTTTCCTGACAAAGTCAAAGAAAGCTTCTGTATGAAGCAGACACAAGACCTCTTACTATACCAGGTCTACTTCAGGGGAATTATTTCTATGCTTAGTTGAAATTTCCACTGCGGCTGTACCTGTAAAAGAGCGTTAGTATCCTCATTATTCAATTAGACAGATATATTGGCAATAAAATATTCTTTTTTTGCAGCAGAAGCTGGATGATATTTCCTTGAATACCTGCAGACGTATTCCCTAATTGCTGCCTCATATATCTTAACTGTATTATTTCTGATTTGCAAGTGTAAATAAATGTACTGCTTGAGATGATCGTATTTCACACCAATTTATTTGAATGACATTAATGAGTTCTCTCTACCAGTGAGACCTTACTTTGAGAGCTAGGCTATATTTTGCTACCCATAATTTAATACAAGATGGCTTCTCACCATCATATATTAAAATTAAATAAATAAATTAAAATCAGCCATAGGAATGCCTGAAAGGATTTAATTTTGTTAGTTATTTGCATCTGTCAGTTACGAGTCTGTGACACTGTTAACAAAAAAAAAAGTAATAATTTGATTAAAATACTGGAGACTTGAAAGTGATCTTAATATATTTGAAGATTAAAATTGCTAACAGGACCCATTTTGCTGTTGGGAGTATTCTACTATTACGGGAAATTTAATACGGTAATCCGTACAAACAATGACATTAGGCTAGTTTAAAAAAAAGACATACATAGAAAGGAGGAAGAAATGTGTATATGTTTTGCTTATTATTCTTGATATTTTGTCGTGGTTTAGGCCATAAAATCAGCCACGCAGTTTGCTACATGGAGAATCAAAAGAATGCAACTCCCACAGGTTGAGATAAGAACAGTTTAGTA